>JAHLSL010013152.1:105620-144660 GCA_025920805.1 Petroica traversi
TAGGGGCTGCGACGCGGAGGAGGCTCCACCGCCCGTCGGGGAGAGCAGGTACGCGGGGTGGGCCGGGCCGCGGGAGCCGCCATCCGGAGGCTCTCGGCAGCCGCCCCTCCGGCCTGCTGAAATCTCTCTCGCCCTGAGGACAGGCCGAGAAGGCGGGCTCGGTGCTGTAGCGGCCGTGCTCGACCCCGGGCCGGGGGCTTGCTGTCCGGAGGGCTTGGACGTCTGGTCGGTGCCAAGTGACCCCTCGGGACACGAGCGGCGGGAAGGCGGCCTGCAGGACCCCCTGCACGATGTTAGCTAGTCTCTCTATTGCAGTGCCCTTGGAAAGGCCGGGGAACGAAGTGAAGGTGATGTTGAGGACTGTGCTTCTTCGCCGTGTATAGAAGGTAACTTCCCCATTTCAGGTCGGGTTTTTAGGTTTTGAATCAGATCGACTGGCAGTGCAGTTCTTCAGTTGAGCTGACTTATTTGTCTCACGGGGTAATTGTGCTAGCAGTAATAGGTCAGAAATTGGCATCCTTTTCTGAGTTGATTTATACGCTTTGGTATTTGGAAAAAAATTAAAAATTGTTGATTTATTATTATTGTTAGAATAGGTCTTCGAGACTGAAGGTGGTTTAGAAGAGGGAGGGATGCATTGCGATCGTTAGGAAATGGAGCCTTATTATGAACTGGCATAATGGTCGTTTTCATCAGAGGACTTTCAGTCACAGGCTGTGTATTCTCAAGATTATTTTCTCACCATGGAATGAAAGTCTGCTGCAGTTTCTAATGGCATTACATAAGCCCTTGCTGATTAATACTGGTTTCTGAGTTAATGGCCACTGTCCCTGTTTTGCTACCATATTTTAATTAGTACAGCTGAGATCAGATGAGTTAGTTTATTCAGAGTTTCAAAATAGCCTAAATACTTTGCATGTTAGAGGTATATCTTTTGCCCTTCTAAAAGTGATAAATGGCTCTTGAAATTTTGTGTATATATTTGTAATGGATGTCTGGTGTTAGATACAGGCATGTCACAGCTGCAGTTTGGAGTTCTAGAGCTGTCACAGAGCCAGGACTTTGAGAGTGACTTTGTGTCCAATGAGGGTGATGCTAGGCATCATCAACTTCACACTGGAGCTGCTGTCCTTTCTTCCAGACTTGTGAAGAGCGAGTCTAAATATGGTAAGTGAAAATGATCGTATATGTCCTCTTGCTGCCGTGTAGATTCTATTTGGTTTCTTTAAATTATAAATGTTATGGTTTTTTGATAGAAAACACAGTATTAGTAGTTTTCAGAAATGAGTTCACAGCTCACTGGTAGTTGCAAAGAATTTTGCCCCCTCTTTCCTTTGAGCTAATTAATTTGTTTTCTTCTACCTGTCCAAGTGCTATCATTGATTCTTTCACTTCTCTTTCCTAATTTGTTTCCAGAATATTTAGACAATGTAATACTGAATTCCCTCCCTGGTAAAAACCTCATCCTGTTTTTTTTTTCTTATTATCATAGATATTCAAGATTATTTTTTTTTCATATAAGGCTTTCCTTGGTATTTGTGTAAATTACAGACCTACGCTTTCTTATTTGTGTATTAATCCAGGTGACGTGAGTAACAAACATAACAAATATTTTTCTTTTATCTCTCTTCCTATAACTGTGTGGGTACAATTCAGAAACTGACTCCAGCACAGAAGGACATACTGATTTGAAAAGCCAAGCAGGGAAGTCTGAAAGGTAAAACAGTCTGTCTCCTCTGTAGGTCTCTTGTGGACATTCTGGAAGCTGATTTGTGTCTTTTTTTACTAGATTTTTAGAGGTGGGAGAGGGTTCAAGACAAAAGAGAAAGGTGAAGGGAAAGATGACGTACTGCTGAGACCTTTTTGCAGCAGTGCTGGCTAAGGAGTGCTGTCAGTGTTCCTTGGTGAGAAAAGATGTGATGTCAAACTCCTAAACACAAAGATATCAATAGGTTCGTTTTTAAGAGTGAGTTTGCTGCATAATAAAATATGCCAATAGTTTTTCTAAAGAGGGATGACTGGAAGCAATAATACATTTTAAGTCACAGAAGTTACCTTGAAATAACTTGATCACTGTAGCATGGGCTTTGGCTGCACAGGAGAAATCTGGAAGCTAAGTGGTGGGTATTCCTGGAGGTTTTTGAGTATTTGCTATTGTAAGCTTTATGATTTTAACTGTTTTTAAGTGTGAAACTTCAGTTTGTTGAATAGCATTTGTTGTATCTGGCATAAAATTTATGTAATATTTAGCTCATTTTGTGTTATCGTAGTCTGCTGCAAAATAACATTAAAGAGGTGAAATGAAATTCCTAGAATCTGCATTGAATAGAAGTCAGTAGAACAATCTGCATTCCATTTAAGCATCGCTTAGATTGGTAGAAAATGTAAAAAACAATTCTGAAAGTATAACTTGTCAAGGATGAAAATGTTACTTTGTCAGGAGAAGTTGGTCTTCCTTCTTCTCTCCTTTTTTTTCCCTCTGTTATACATGAGTGAATACCTTCTATCTGTTACTGATAGATTTTCTTTACAATGTTGTAGTCTTACTTCATATTTTGAATTTCTCAGGTCTAAGACTGTGTCTTGCATTTCCAGAACTCTGCAGGAAGCAGAAGAGCATACCATAAAGAAAACATCTGTCAGTGATGCCAGTAAAAATGAAGAATCCCTTGGTTCTGCTCGTGAGGAGTCAGATATCTTGTCGACTCAGGAAGAGATGTTTCCCGAGAATCATACAACAGGTAACAATAGACAAGCAGAACCAAAATGTTCATCCAGAGATAGTTATAAAAATCATACCTACTTGGTCTTTACAGACATGGTCGTGTTTTAGGGTGTAGAGTGCTGTGAGTAATTTCTGCTGAAATTGAGAACACTTTGGAAATGAAAGGCCACAATCTCATTTACTATAGTATGGAACAAAGTCTAAATGTCACTTCCTGTTAGAACAGCTACTGGCTTGTTAAATACATTTAATTTCCTTTTTTTCTGTGCCCCTTGAAGAGCAAAACCAAAACCCAACTTTTACTCTCTTCTGAAACTAATAATGCTTAGCCTTTGTAGTGTGGATAGGTAGCATAGGCAAACTTCTGCCCAGTGGTGCCTATACTGGTCTGATCTTGTGAATGAACCTTCTGTATCCAGAAGACTGAATAACAACCTCTTCTCTCACTGAGTCAGTGGTCAGTGCAAGGTGTCTTTTCTTACAAGACCCTTGCCTATATTTGTGTTCTAGTGCTGGTTCAGATGTGCCAGTAATGGAGCCATTGGGGATATTTTAAAAACTCTCAGATAGGAAGATTTGTACAGTCTAAAACCTGTTCAAATTTTTCTTTTTTATCTGAACTGTTTAGTGCTCATTTTTCATATATTGAACTTCCATGTGCAGTCCTTCTCCAGCTCTGAAAATCAGCTTATCTTTGCCTGTCTGAGAAGGAACTGTGCAATAGCATGAGTTAAATTCCTCAGAATTTTCTGATCACTGTGGTTCCTGACTGTATTTCTATCTTTATTTCCTTCTGTTCAAAGCCACTGCAGGGAGTGGCTGTCAGATAACCAGGATGGAAGAGGGAAGTTCTCTGGTGTGCACCCCTGCCCGCAGTCTGCAAGTCCTGCAGCTCTCTGGACAGGCATTCCTTGTACAGGAGGGTCATTCCATGTAAGCAAAAAATCCCCAAACTCTTTCAAGAACTTCATTGCAGTAGTGCATTCTCCCTACTCTCTTCGTTATTCAAAGACTTGTGCTCGATTTTAAGCAATCAGTGTTTTAATTATGCACTATGAGAGGAGCAGGGCCTTATTTTGCAATGAAACGAGCTAATGGTGGCCATGTGATCTCTGACTATGGCTAGTGTCTTACTGGGGAACACCTGACACTCACCTTTCGTGAGAAGAGTCATATTGTGACAAGCTGGAGCTTGATGGGGGGAGAACTTAATGCATTTTTTAGTGAGGTGTGGTTTTCATTTCCATGTTTCCTTTGGTCTGCAGGATCTCTTCAGGCCTAGTTATTCCTCCTCCTGTTTCCTTTGGACCCAATGCCCTTGTTCCCAGCAGTCCTACTGAAAAGGAGCAAGCAAAAGGTAACATTTTTCTGCGTGTTGTCTGTGGACATGTTTCTGTGCACTGATTTAGTCAGAGCTTGCAGCCTTTCAAAACCTGTTAAAATTTTATTTAAGGAGTAAAGCCAGACTGAAAACAGTGAAGGGGTAGACGAAGGTATTTGTGTATTTGTGGCTCTGTTGTTTATGATTCTCTGTATTCTCTATCTGCTATTGATACTTCCTGCATAGCTATCACAATTAAATTAATACCCCTAATTAATGCCCCTTCACTTGAAGGATGGAAAATGTTTTGTATGGCATAAAGATTTCTGCTGGCAATTATCTTCCTTCTTTAGGGACAAGCCATTCTTGCTACAGGCAGATACCTGCATTAAGACTATACTGTTAAGGCATTAGGAAGGACAGATAAGAATGACATAATATAAGTTATTTTACCTTAATATGGACAACTTGCACAATACTTGTAAAACCTTTCATATGCTATAAGTGTGTATCCTAGAATGTGATGCATAAAGAGAAATTATTCAGTATGACACCTTGGTTGTTAAATATTTTCTGTAAGCATGCATTTAACATCAGGAATAAGACACCATCCATGCAAACTTCTAGTATGATACAAAATCAGCTATTCCTTTCTGTGAGATTCCTGTCACAGAATATGAAATACTGTTAGAACAGGTATTTTGTTAGCTGGGATCTGAATTTAGTTGCATTTTAATAAAAATAGCAAAAGGAAAATGAATACCTCAGAAAAGTCTTTTTAATGAATTTCAGACACTTTTTTCTAATTGTATACGTTGTAGACCTGTATCAAAATAGTCATATGAATTTGTAACAAAACACTTCCCCCTTTGAAAGTAAGAAGATGTATGTTTTTGTTGATCTTTTCCCTACAAAAAGAATGCCCCTGTAGACAAGATTTTACGAAGTTGAATACACAACTGAAGACAAATCTTCTAATAGAATGTTGGAAACTTAGGTATAACTCAAGAATTTAGTGTTAATATCTTTTCTGCTCTTTCAAACCAGATGGACAGATGGATATATCTCCCCCTGCAGAAGGAAGAGAAGTGATGCAAAAGCAGAAAGGAGATATGCTGGTGGAGATGGCCCTCCCTTGTATACCTTCAAGACCTCTTGTTCAGCCACAGGCTTCGACTCCGGTGTCCCAGAGTGCTCCAGCCTTCTTTCCTGCATCTTTACCTATACCATCACAACCAGAGTTCTCTCATGTAAGGGTTCATGTATGTAGCTTTTCTGAGGGCTTTATATGGCTGATGCAGAAGATGTGTTTGAGTCAGCCTCTGTTCTTTTTGTGTTGAGCTTCCCTAATAAGCTGGTTCTCACGAGCTTCCCTGTTCCCACCAGTTGCAGTTGTATATTAGTCACAAAAACTGTGTGGCAGTTTTTCTTGCAGAGAAAATGCACAACAGCTTAAGAGGGCACAGTGAGTTACAGAGCATAGAAGCTCTTGTCTTAGACTGTGCTGCCTTCTTATGCTAAACTGGGCATCCTGTATCTCAAACTGCATCATAAATTAGTTTTTTATCAGGCAAGACCTTAGCATCATTTGTTGTGGAGAAAGGGAAGCTTTCTATAAACATGTGTTTTCTCCTACGAGGCTAGAATTTATTTACTGCATTTTTGAAGTTGTTTATTCTTGCTATCTGTTGTTTCCTTTGTGCGTTTTGATTCTGGAAATTATAGCTGTTCAGAATGATTTAACAGACAGTTTGTGGGTTTATACCTTAATATTATGAATTTCATAAACTTACCAGAAACTTCACTAGTTGAAGCAGTGCTTCTCCTTAGCTGAAAGCAACATTCATGTTAATATAATAGATATCACAGAGAATTTTTCCAGAACCTTGGCTGTTTGAGTAAAAGTAGCTACTAATTTGCCATATTTTCCCTGTATTTTGTGATTTGGTAGTGAAAGATACCAAGGATTGTGTCTGACTTTGCCACAGATGTACTAAATAGTAATATGTGATGATAATTTTTCTCAGCAAAAACAGGTCAATCATGGCTCATATAAATGTGTGGGGAAAAAAAATGTTTTGGATGTTTGTTTGTTTTCATTGATTGTTATTTACTCTGTAGTTTTGTGCTAAGCTTGCTCTGATCCATAATCCAATGTAATGTTTTAGGAATAATGAGAAAACAATCCTACTTGGGATGCCCTAATACTCCATGTCCCACTTTTTTCATTTTAGGATATCTTTGTTCCAACTCAGAGTCCAGAGAAGAAGCATGAAGGAGAAGAAAAAACTGCTGCTTTAACCCCTTTATGCTTACCAGGACATCTATCTGGATCCACAGATGCTTTGTCAAAGATGGCTACAGAGGACTCTGTGTTACAACCTCCTGAGTCTTGTAAACTGATGCTTTCTGCAAGTGCAAGTAGCCAGCCTACAAATACAGACATCAGTTCAGGCTCTCTGAACACAGGCCAGGACAGTGAGATCACACAGGTAGAGAGGATTGCTGAATGCAAGGCCTCCGACTCAAGACTCTGTTCTGTGGAGAATGATAAAAAAATACTGAAAGTGAATGCCGGTAATCAAGCACCCTCTAAAAACTGTGAAAAAGGAGAAAAGGAGGATGTAGAGACTATGAGAATGGCTGTAGGACAGCTTGTTAGTGCAGGTGTTGCAGGAGATGGGCCATTAGCCCCTACAGTTCATTTGGAGATGGAATGTGTTTCTGGAAGTCAGGCTGCTGCAGATCAGTCTGATCTGCCTGAGATATTGCCATGTGCTCAAGAGACTTCCAAACCTGAGGCAGTTCCTGAGATTCAGTGTGAAGAACAAGAAGAAAAACTGCAAGTGAAAGAGAAGCAAATAAAGGAAGATAGGTCTCTTGTTAGTATAAGTCATAGGTTTATTCTTGAAAGGGAAGGACAGTGTAATGAAGAAGGGAATGATGCTTGTAAAAATAGCAAAAATGTAGCCCAGGAATTAGAAAAGATTGGACCAGAATATCAGGGAAAAGAAGCCTCGAAAGGTTGTGCTTTTGACACTGGGGAGGCAAAGAACATGGATAAATTGGCCTTTAAGGCTGTTGCAGAAAACATGGCAAAGCTCAATGAAGTTTTAGCTAAGCCTTCTGAAGGGGAATTACTGGAGAAGCACAGCAATTTGCTTCCCAAGATAAAGAGTGATGTTCAGTCAGAAGTGGTATTGTGTGCCAAAAACCATCCTCCTTGTGCAGAATTGGGACAGGTAATGATAATAAGCGATCAGCCATCACTTCAGGAGAGAGGGGTTGAAACACAAGTGATTCAGCATGAGACTCAGGTGCCAAAGAATATGGAGGATACTGTTACGACAAGGAGTCGGGAGCAAGAAGAGCAGATACAGCCACAGGAGAAGGCAACTTCTAAATCCCCCAGTCCTTCCAGTGGTAAGTGAATTTAGGTTATTAGTTCTCAGGTGTATGTTTTGAATAATGTTAAGGACAGCTGTGTACAATCCTCAGTGCTTTCAGGGAGCACTGCTATTGGATGCAAGTTGAGCAATCTCTCGTAAGAGCAGCGCTACACCTTACTGTGTTATATGGAGATCATGACTTTCCTGTTTTCCTTTGTGGTGTAATTCTTATTCCTGACTCTCACGACTTCATGATAGAAATGCAGGGCAGCTTGAAGAACTGTTGTGACCTTGGCAGTGTTCAGGGATTTTTATGACTTTTCCCCCACACAAGAAGCAACAACAGCAGGGCCCTTGAAAGGAATGGGGTGTGTGGTAGTCAGTACTTACCCTCTTGTAGTGCCCTTATTTTCTTTTTCCTTTTTTTCATTCTCAGAGGAGAATTTTCTTGGTGGGGTTATACAGAGCAGCTTTGAGCTAGAAACTAATAAAGCAAATTTTTCTTGAGATTATTTTAAATTAGAATGGCTTTTCACTCACACAAGCTGTGGCTCTACTCTTAAAGCAGGTTTGTTATCATAATAATTATTTTCGTAATATTTTATCAGTCTAATCCCTTATCAACAAATTATGAGGAATTAATCAGTAAGCACAGACTTTGGGAGAGGGCTTGCCAGGGGTACACTCTGTCCCTTCATCCAGGTCACTGATGAATAAGTTGAGGACCCTGCAGTGATCCCTGGGGACACCACTAGCTACAGGCCTCCAACTAGATTCTGTACCACTGATCACAGCCCTCTGAGCTCTGCCATTCAGCTGATCTTAATCCCCCTTGCTCTCCATTCATCCGAACCACATTTCCTGCGCCTACCTGTGAGGATGTTTCAGGAGACAGTGTCAAAAATCTTGCTGAAGACGGTGTATACACCATGCTCTGCTCGGTTCTCATCTAGTCATTTCATCACTAAAAGCAATCTGATTGGTCAAGTGTGATTGCCCCATGGTCAATCCGTGCTGAGTACTCCTGATAACCTTCTCCTCCACGTGCTTAATGATGACAACCAGGATGAGTTGTTCCATCATCTTTCCATGGATGGAGATGTAACGGTGGCCTGTTGTTCACTGGATCCTCATTCTTCCCTTTTTGAAGACTGGAGTGACACTGTCTTTTCTTTCTGTCCTCTCCTATTCTCCATGACCTTTCAAAGGTGAGGGAGCATAGCTTAGCAGTAACATCTGCCAGCTCCCTTAGCACTCGTGGGTGCATCCTATCAGCACCCATATATTGGTGGGTGTCAGATTTGTTTAAATGATCTCTAACTTGATCCTCCTTGACTGAGGGGAAGACTTCCTTTGTCTATACTTTCTCTCTTGCCTCCAGGATCTGGGTTTCTGGGACACTGGCATTAGTAGTAAAGATGGAAACAAAGCAGGTATTCAGTAACTCCACCTTCTCTGTATTCTTCATCACCATGGCACCCACCACATTCAGCAGCAAACCACATTTTCCTTAAGCTTCCTTTTGCTACTGATATTCTTGAAGAAACCCTTCTTGTTGTCTTCGACATCCCTTGCCAGATTCAATTCCAAATGGACCCAAATCTGCTACAGAGTGTTGGTCGTAAGAACATAAGAAAAGTATTACTTTGGATTAAATATTTTCATTGATAGAACAGTCGAAGCAGTAATGTGAAAGCATTTAAACTTTGATGCATTCACATTTTTTTTCAGTCCTTGTGAAAGCTTGTTTGTGTTCTCTCTGATTGTATCCCTTGGTGTAGTAATTAGGTTATGCTGCTCATCATCACCTGTGCTGGTAATCATTTCATAAATTCTTTTGATCATTTGTTACGAGCCTGCCAAATGTGGATTTATAGCTTAGAAGGGATTGTGGTAGCTAAATCAATCAATATTCAGTGGAGTTGCTTCAGTTTTTAAATAAAACACTTGTAAAATGGAGATATGCTCTAGGTCATCATACAGCAGACTTTCATAAGCTGTTCATGAGGAGGGGTAGTTTGCCTTCCAGTGTGTGAGTACCATTGTGCTAGAAGTTACCTACCCACTGCAACAATACACTGAAGTGCTTGAGTTGGTCTTCAGGATGACGCAGTTGCTCAACCATGTATTTAAAGCTTGTGATAGCCAGAGAAGTGATAGTTTTCAGAGTTTTCAAACAGATAATGCATTTTTCTATGAGAGGATTATGCAAATTACTTCTCTGTGACACTGAAAGTTTGCAAATAAATGCATGGGATGAGGCAAAAGAAAAGAGCATTTTACTAGGTATATGTTTTATTTTATTTGTTAAATTCTGCAAGATCTGCTCATAGGAAATCCACTCAGGCATGTTTCCCAGGTGGAATAGGCTACGTCAGCCATCATTCTGTGTGAGTTTTAGGTTATCAATTCAGGCAACACGTAGCTCTGCCAGTTCATTTCTGTCCTAACCTTCATTTCCATTTTTGACCTCATCTCCCTTTTCTGTGGAAAATCCTGAGCATCTATGAAGCAAGACTGCATTCTGTGAAAGTTCTGTTCATGTCAGGATATTTAGTCTCCCTTTTATCTTGCACCTGGGAACAGCTGCATCAAGTTGACCACAGTCCAGATTTTTACTTAGACAGATTTTCCACATAAAATGTGAGGAATATCAGTTAAAGCAGCTGTTCAGGATGGTTTTGTTTAGCAGCAGTGTTGTGCTTTTCCCTATTTCCACAGCACAGTGAACCTGTGCTTTTGATATTTGAATTGTAGACCCTTTAAATTACTAATTCTGGTGCTCTGTGTCTTTTAGGAACCCCATTTCATTTTACTTTGCCGAAGGAGGGTGATGTCATTCAGTCCTTAACTAGCATAACACCACCTCTTACTGGCCATCTCAAAATGGGACCCAGGAGACACAGCACACCAATTGGTGAGTTTGACCCAAATGGCTCTGTTCTGCAATGAAAGCCTGGAAGCTTTTATTCTTGGTGCAGGATCTAATAGGATAACTCAAATCTGTGTTGACAAAAAAACATTGCTACATTCCCATTCTGTGGGGAGGGCTTATCCCTTCCCCACAGTTTCCTTGTTGTGTTTTCTCAGTCTTAGCAAAGGTGTTTGCTCCCTGAGTACTGAGTGGTATGGAGCACGTCTTCCTTGCACTCACTTTGGTCCTGCATACAACTCTATTTAAGAATGTAAAAGAGCCTCCCGAGTGGCAAAAGAGCTTAGACTACAAGAAGATTGCTTCCTGTATTCATCACCTTTTATCAGGACTTTCTCTGCTAGGTTCACAAAACAGCACCCTGCAAGTGCTAGATGAAAGGAAATCTATTCTGCTTGTGTAGTAGTAAATTACTCTGTCACAAACTAAGGATAGTACTTGTGCTACAGAATTTTCATGCTTCAGATTTCTAGAAAGGAACTTCCACTACTGCAGCATTACTAATAATGCATGCAGTAAAGCGTCTTCAAACCAAAATTAGGACCTCAGCCCCAACAATGTGAATGACAGTAGCTACTTCTTGTTTTTTGTTTTTGTTTTTCTGTTTTCAGTGGATGATACTTGCCCAGAGAGCACTATAGCAACCAGTGATGTTACAGCGGAGGGCACAATGGGAACCAACAATGTCACTGTGGAAAGTGCAGTGGTATCAGCAGATGTGTCAGAAGTGTGTGAGAAAGTAGAGTCTGGTGTGTTTCCTGAGTCAGATGCAAAACTTTCTCTGCAAATGAACCCTGTTACTCCTGTGAATGATGGGAGCGAGGAGTCCTTGCCATTCAGTTTGGAAAGTAAGAGTCTGAAACCTGGATCTCAGCCCTAACTCAAAGCCTCTCTGTGGCATTCTGCAAGACAGTCTCTGAGTCCCTGTAATTTTTCTCATTTTTCTTTTTGGGCAGTGTCACTTAAATTTGTTTCTCTGTTTCTGCAATGCTCTAAGCAAGGATGGAATGAGAGGAGAGGCCTCTATTGTGAGGAAAGGTATTTCCAGCAGACTAAAAATTGTGATGTATAGTGGCAATGGTACACAGGACAAGAAGAGAAGCTTATGTTGGAAGGGAAAAAATTTTTTTTTCTATACATACATACATACGTGTATATATATGTAAATATCAAAGAAGGTATAATGATAGAATGGTTTGAGTTGGAAGGAACTTTAGAGATCATCTAGTCCCAACACCCCCTACCATGGGCAGGGACGCCTTCCACTCAGCCAGGTTGCTCTAAGCCCCATCCAGCCTGGCCTTGGACATGTCCAGATTGGGGCAGCCACAGCTTCTCCAGGTAGCTTGTGAAGGTGCATCACCATCCTCACAGGGAAGAATTTCTTCCTAACATCTAATCTAAATCACTTGACTTTTAATTTAAAACTGTTTCCCCTTGTCCTATCACTATCTGCATATAGAAAAAGTATCTCTCTTTATTTTTTTTTTTTTCTAATAAGCCCCTTTTTAAGTACTGAAATGCCACAATGTGGTGTCTCTGGAGTCTCTCCTTATCCAGGCTGAACAACCCCAGCTTTCTCAGCTTGTCTCTGTAGCAGGGATGCTCCAGTCCATTCATAATTTTTGTTGTTTTCTCTGACCTTACCATAATCTGGACAAAAAAAAAAAAATCTTGACAGTATTTTAATCAGAACAGTGACATTGTCTAATAGTCTAAAACTTGTAGAAAGTTTGGTCTATTCAGAGAAGTTGGACGGGGAAGCCTGGGCACCCTTTGTCCAGTGTTACTCGGCCTCTCTTTACTGAGTGTATGGAGCTGGGAAAGGTCAGAAGAGTTTTTGGCTGATGCCAAAATCATCCTTCCCTTCATTCTTGTTTCAGAGCCTGCAGCCAGTGACAGGAAAGATGGATCCTCTGCTGCTGCTGAGGCTGCTGCCAGGTAACTGGGCTTCTAGCTGGGCAGAGTTAATACAAAAGTCTGGGTAGATCCTTTTTCCACACGTTGTCAGCCACAGGGAAAAGAAAATAGAAGGAGACACAGAAGCAAGGAACACTTTTAGCAGTGGACATGACATTAACTGCTCTTGCAGCAGGTTTTTATTACATAGGCAAAGTAGGAACCCCACTTGTTTGTTCATTGTGGGCTCTGTGGTTCCTGCTAATGTCAGCATTTTGCCTGCATCTGATTGTAGTCAAAGACAGAAATTCATGTCTTGTGCAATCTGGAATGCAAGTCTGCCTTATCCATCTCTTAAATTTCAAATATATAGATTTCTGCTTTCTTTCATGGTGCAATTTTTTGCAAAGAATCTCTGAGAAGTTCTGAAAGAGAATTGTCTTTTTGGCATAAAGCTGATAGAAACATAATTCATTGATATACAGGAATCACAGGTTAACATGTTGACCAAAACATTGAGTTATTCCCTTGGACTTTCGATTTGTATATATCTAGCTTACCTCACATTTAATGTCTAGCATTGCTTGATTTAGCTTGCAGGAAGTAATGTTTCTATCTCAGGAATCTGAGTAGGAAGACAATGACATATATACAGTCATCTGAGTGGAGCATAGTGGTTTGAAGTAGTGAGAAAACTGAGGAATAAGCTCAGTATCTCTCGTTACAGGATTGCTTGCTAGATGGTAATCATGCCTCAATGCTGAGAATGAGTGATAGTCATTTCTCACTGATTGAGGGTGGGTTGCCTTTGTAGGTATGGGATCAACATGAACTCTCAACTGCTTTATGACTATCATTCCCAGTATCTTTGTGGTGTCATGAAATTCCTGAGAAGTAAACCATAAAGGCTCTAATTGTGTCTTCTGATGGGTACCAGAGGTAGTAGATGCTGAAACTTCTGATGGTGCTATAGTTTTCCACACAATGTTTCCTGGAATTGTTCTGTTGCTCTTGGCTGTTAGGGTGTCTGCAGAAATGATAGAAATGCTTGTGCAATTGTAGCTTCTTTCTTGATCTTTGAGACAGATCATCTCACTCATTCTGTGACTGTATATGTCAACAAATTCAATATTCTTTGTTGCTCTCACAAGGGGCTAGAGAATTCTTTTTTTGCTGTATAAGGGTTTTTCTTACTTTCTGATGCATTTTTGTTTGTTTGTTTGTTTTAAATCTGCACTGCTAGCTCCCAGAAAGCATCATCTGTGTTTAGTCGTGTCTGTGAAGTTCGTCGAGAGGATGAGGCCAGAGGTCATGGTCTTTCCACTTCTCCATTTAGGTAACTCCTCACAGTCTTTGCCTGCCAGTCCTGGTTGGATTTATATCCACATGTGCGGTTTCTACATCAAAGAAATTGCACTAGGCCATTTTCTTTGAGTGACTTAGAAGGTTGGGGACAATGGGGTAAGTATACTGAGTCTGAATGTTTGTGTCTCACATGGTAATCAGGTTTACCTTTTGACTGAGCAGCCATGTGATTCCAGAAGACTGATATGCTTCAGTGAAGTCTTGGGTTTGAGAAAATTGAGGTCATATTTAAGGCTGGTTAAATACCTTTTCTGTCTCCTCTTCTAAGATCTTCTGACCAGTTTTGTTTGCTGTTGCTGCTGCTGTTGACCCGCTTCCAAAGGGCTGTACAGCTGCATGTGTTACGGTGACAAGGCTGCTGCCTGGAGAACTAGAAGTAGAAATCTGCTTCTTCAGTGTTTTCCATTCTATCTTTTGATGGGACAGTGAGGTCTTGGTCTATGTAGAAAGAGTAACCTAAGTTTCAGCAGTTACATTAAAGACCATAATGAATAGGGAGTTCCAGCACTGGGTGAGGCACAGCCAGAAGGGAAGACAGTCACTCCTCAAAATCCTCAAGTACCTGAGGGAAGCAAAAAGCATACTTCTAGTTGGGCTCAGTGTAGTGTCCCATTTAGTACCTGGCAGAGGTGGTACTTTTGGCAGAGCAGACAAATTCTAATGAAAACATTAGACAACATTTGTGTTTATGTAGCTGGGTCTTCTTGCTACATGTGATTATCAGTTTCAAGCCAATCAAGCACTGGAGCAGCCTGAAGTAACTTGAGGATGGCATGCTTCTAGAAGCAAGTTGCATAGTTGGTGCTTGGTGTGTGGAGTGTAGCGAGAAATTTTGTATTTCAAAAACCACCTAGTTCTGTACAGTGTCAGCCATACGTTTTACTACCCTGTGTATCACTTGAGAAGTGTTGAAAGGCTTTTTTATTATTTGAACTCTCTGCGTTCTGTGCAATTGTTAGAAGCAATTGAGTAACTGCCAAGGTGAGGGTTTTTAATACTGCTTTCACTTGAGTGGCAGCATATTGGTTGTCTTGTTTTTTTAATCAATAGTTTTGCTCTGTGTGTAACTGGTTTGCAGGGGGGATCTGCTCATTTTTTCTGGCACCCAAGAAGATGCTGAGTTACATACAAATCCCAGTGATTGGCAGTACCAGCAACACAAGGTAGATGTCAGTGGTGGACAGATCCTAATTCCTCAGAGGATGCAGCAGGACTGCCATCAACAGTCTTCTGGTGCAGAGGATGGAGAGCCTATGGAGACTGATGTTGTAAGCGCTCAGGCAGGAGACGGGAGAAGAATGCAGAGAAAACAAAGTAAGGCTGTTAAAATTGATCAAAGTCCAGAGAGGTGGGAAAACATCAAGAATAAAGGGATCCAGACTACAGCAGACTGTCTTTTTACCCCAACAACTGTTACAACAGCAACACAAACATCGGAAGAAATCAGTAGACAGGTGGAAATGGGAACTAGTATGTCTGGGCAAAGACCTGGGCAACAAGATGTGAACATTCAAACCGACCAGAGTGGGGAAAAACTTGTCAACGCCTCTGAAGATGACACGGACTCTTTGCACAGTCAGGTGGGAAGAGGGCTGCCTGTATTTAACTGCTTTAGGACAGTGAAGTGTTCTTTCAGACAGTAAATTCACTAAGAGTTGGTTCTCTGTTGAAAAAAGGCCAAGGACCACTTTAAAATGTTAATGTCACAAGCTGTCCTGAATTGACTACTAAGGTAGCAGTACTCACTGGGCAGCATAAATTTGGAAAGTAAATGTCTTCATATGTATTTTCTGGAAAACTGTGACAAGTTTTGATTGGTTGGTAGATTTTTGTTTGGGGTTGGGATTTTTTGGGTGCAGATATAATTAACACTGTAAAAAAAATTTCACTTTTTGTTGTCTGGAGATAGGAGTTGCATGAAATTTTGAGTGAAGGGTTTAATGTTTTCTCTTTTGCATCAACCGACTTCTGATGGCTTGTTCTGTCATTCCGTCTGATGTCAGTGGGTAAACACATGAAGAGGGAACTCCTCCAGAGAAACATTCTAACAAGATGAATAACTTCAAATTAGTGTTTCAGAAAGTACTGCAGACTCAAAAGCTCCCACTGATTTGGTTCATATAGTTTGTATATTTTTTTATCAACAGAAAGACTAGAAAAATTATTTTTTACTAAAGCTGATTCAAGACTTATGTGTCCTGTGGGAAATAGGAGATTAACAGGGCCATAAAAAGACAATGCAAGATTTATGTGATGTGTCTGAGAGTCTACTCAATCAGAGTATCGAAGCCATGCTAAACAAGATTACTCTTTCCTCCTTGGACTGCTGTGATTTCCCTTTCTCTGCTCATCAGCAAAATGTGCTCAGTTCATTGTTTAGGGTCTCTTGTGTTGTCGCATTCATTTGTAACAAGATGCTTAAAGGTTACCTACTTCTGTTCTTTAAGATGGTATGAAGAAACTGTACTGCAGAGGTAGCCCTACTCAGAAATAGTTTGCTTTTTGTTGTGGTCTGTTTCATTTTTACTGTACCCTCTTTATTACAGGGAGAGGAGGAATTTAACCTTCTTCACCCACCCAAAGGCCGAGTTCAGCGGCGCCACATGCGAACCATTCGAGAAGTGCGCACGGTTGTTACGCGCGTTATAACAGATGTCTACTACATCAATGGTACAGAGGTGGAACGAAAGGTAGTTGAGGTAAGTTCCTGTTTTTAAATGGTCGTTAAATGGAATGAGATACTGGCTGAAAATTAGAATTACTTAAAGTGAGAATGTGTTATGGCTGCAGAAAACAAGCTGAATGAACAAGTCTGCGTGCTGTGATAACAAGGCTTTCTTCATGAGCAAACTTGCAGGCCATTTAGTGAATGGCCAAAGCTGTGTTTTTGATGCTGGTGTATTTCATGCATGTGTTCTGAAGAATTCAACTATATGTATCCAACTATTTTAAAAATCTTTGAGTTTTGGCTGAAGAGATATGTCAGGAGGAGCAGGAATTCTATTAGTAACCAAAATTCACTTCTGCCTGTAAAATTGAACTATATAAGATAGATTAGCCAGTTTTTCAGGTCAATGTCATTTTTATCCACAGTCTTTTAAATCCTGTGTACCAGATTCTGTAAGAGGTCTACAAAAATCAACTTAAAACAGAGGAATAAACCAGCCTTTTATTAGTATACTTGTGTTGTAGTATATACAGTCATTAATTGGAAAGCCTTTAGGGAATCAGGAAAGATCAAATGCTGATTTAATGGGCGCAGTAATCACATCAGCCTGCTAGCAATAAAATGTTACTGCTATTCTATAAAGGTAAATAACACGAGAGTCTTGTGCTGTGTAGTCACAGTGAGTAATGACACAAAAGGATAAACTAGTTCAATACTTTTACAACTGATAGTACACATAAAATTCCTTTGTAACATAAAAATGGAGAATCAAGTGTCCTGAAATATGCTTACATAGTTTGTGTAATCACACTCATAACCATTTCCGCTTTGTCTACCAGCACTTGATATCATTATTTTGTAGATACATGCTTTGATATCCATAAAGCTTTAATAACTCCACATGACAAGCTGTCTGAAACAGATCTTGGATTATGAGCAAGCAGAGACTCCTAGTGTCTCATGTATTTGTTGCAGTCTCATGTTCTTGAAGAATGGGAATTATTCAAAGCCAAACCAGTTGGATAGCAAGCCAAGCTCTGCCCTGTTGCTAAGGAAATTTCCCTGTCCGACTGACCAGGAGCTACTCTGGCAGCCACAACTGCCCCACCTGAGCTGGGATTGAGGCCCCTTTGCAGCTGACAGCCAGGGAGCTGATGGGTGCCCCACTTGAGTCCCTACACACCCCAACTCATACAGTCAGATCAGGTTTCCTCACTGACTGGACACCACGTTTCCCAAGGCAGAGTCTCAGAATCTGTATCCTTAAAATACTTTAGACTTGCTGCAATAACTAAATAACAAAATAACAGCTTGAGCTGGTGCCTCCAAGGAGAGACCTCGAGCAAAAGGCACCACGGGCTTTTATACCCTTACAGTCTGAGCTGGAAAAGTGTGGGAAAGTCTGGGGGTGTCCTGACCCTGCTGTACCTCCAAGTGTCCAGGTCACACAGCATTTTGCTGAGGCTCTTGCACCCCAGAGCTCAGCATGCATTTTGCACTTGCAGTCCTGCACTGAATGTTTTCGTCAACACTGCTGACTGTGTTCTTAATGTGACTTCTTGATACAGAGCAGCTTCAGGTCTGCAGAGAGATGCACTGTCCACCATGGATTAGCCCAGACTGAAGTCTGTGTGGCTGTCATCAGCTTCGTGAATGTGGTCTCAGTTTGTCTGCAGTTTGGACTGGTGACTGTAAAGCTTCCATCTAGCACTTGCATCATCTTAGATAAACATCTCTTTGTTTCTTTTAAGGAAACCGAGGAGCCTGTAGTGGAGTGCCAGGAAAGTGAGACTGATGTGTCCTCCACTAGAACTGCAGGGAGCTCCTCGCTGACCTCAGGGGACCTTGGTGATGTCAGCTCCTTCTCATCTAAGGCCTCAAGTCTCCACCGTCCATCCAGTGGAGGAAGCAGTGGTCACTCTGCCATGCACAGCAGCAGCAGCTCAGGACAAGGAACTGGAGCTGTCAAAGGGAAAGTGTGTGGGACAGAAACTGGGGAATTTGCTTTACCCACTGGCAGAAGAATCTTAGGAAAATTGAGGTAAGTGCAGAGTCTTAGGAAAAGAAGAGATGTTTTGCAGAAACGAGCATCTGGCTTGTGAATGTGAAGCTGGGTAGACCTAAATCAAAGATTTTCTGGGAAAGATCTGGCTTGATGAACAGAAATAAGGAGCTAGGATTTGCTTTCACATCTCTTCTTCCTGAAGGAGCAGCTTGTTTCCTTGTGAGGTATTGTTTTGCAGTTTAGCAGTGAAGAGGCAAACTTCTGTATATGTTGTGGGAGGATCAAGGGTCCTAGCAAGCTGGCTTCTCTTCTCAAAACAACTTATAAATTGTCTAGCCCTAGGAAAGGAGCTGGGCAGCCTGCATCTCCACTAAGAGTTAGCCAGACAGGAGCTTGTGAGGAAGAGGAGGACTCTATGCTTGGCACTCGTCAGGCTGGCAGAACACCTGTGACACTTCGTGGACGAGGAAGAAGAGGACGCCCACCATCTCGAACAACAGGAACAAGGTACCCTGGAAAAAGGATACTGTAGCTTTAATTTATTGCCAAGAAAGAGAGCAGGGAACTTCTGTATTAATGTCCTGGAGAAAAAGGAGTACTGAGTATTTCAGAAGCTAGTTTTTAGTGATATCATGAAGCAGCTGCAAGCACCTCACCCAACTATTTTATACTCAGTAATAGTTTTTTCAGATCCTTGTGGCTTTTTGTCTTTTTTCTCCCTTATCTGGGACTGCTTTTTTTCTACAGAGATTTACCTGGACAGCTAGGTATGGAGGGTCTCTCAACTTCAGCATCACCTGAGGGGAAATTCTGTGCCTTACGTCGAAGTGACTCTCTAGAAATCCCGTTGCAAGTGGTGACTGGTCCTTTGGACTGTGCAGACTTATCCTCTGGAAACAGCTTTGTGGGCCTCAGGGTTGTAGCAAAGTGGTCCTCAAATGGGTACTTTTATTCTGGGATGATTACCCGAGATGTTGGAGCCGGCAAGTTCAAGCTGCTCTTTGATGATGGATATGAATGTGATGTGCTAGGAAAAGATATTTTGCTCTGTGATCCTATCCCACTGGAGACAGAGGTGACTGCGCTCTCTGAGGACGAGTACTTCAGTGCAGGTAAGAGCAGTGCTTGAGTTTCATCCTTGGTTTTCTGAGTTGCTGAATGCAGTGGGAAATGGGTGCTTGTTCCAGGAGGATTAGAAGCCTAGGTATGTTGGGCTAACAGCTGTTATTTGCTGTCTTGCCAGGTGTGGTGAAGGGACACCGGAAGGAGTTTGGAGAGCTATACTACTGCATTGAAAAGGAAAGGCAGAGGAAGTGGTACAAACGAATGTCTGTTATCCTGTCTCTGGAACAAGGAAATAAGCTCCGGGAGCAGTTTGGGCTAGGTCCTTATGAACCTGTCACGCCTCTGACCAAAGCAGCTGACATCAGTCTTGGTAAGGAAAGGTGCTGTTGAGCTGCTCACTGTTGTTCTGTCTTGTGCCTTTGAGGTAATTCTTGTACCAGATCTGAATTGCCAGAGTTTAAATGGGATGCTTTTAGTGAGTTTTTTGAGATCCTTTTATTGTTTGACATCAGAGAACTTGTAGTAGTATTGACCGGCTTGTGGAAAGTGGTCTCCTTCGAGGACACTGATGCTTAATATACTTATATACACTTGGTGGATGGCTGCTTTGATACTAAGTCCCATCATACTGGGAGAAAAATAGACAAGCAGGGTGCAGGGCTTGAGAAGAAAGATAGATGTTTTCTTGCTTTCCTCTGTCAGTAGGTGGTGGCATGTGTCTTCTAGGTACTATTGAGTTCAGCGGCTTCTGTACAGATAGGTAGGGTGAAAGCTCGTCGAGTTTGGTGACAGCCCATGACTAATCACTGCATACTGTATTGCAGATAACCTGGTAGAGGGGAAGAGGAAGCGACGTAGTAACCTTGGTTCTCCCAGCACTTCCAGCAGCAGTACAACTCCCACTCGTAAAGGGCAGGAGAGTCCACGTGCCCCAGCAGTCTCACTGTCTGGGAAAAGGAAACTAATTGCTTCTGAAGATGAACGGTCCCCAGCTAAACGTGGCCGCAAGTCAGCAATGATAAAGCCTGGTGAGAATCTTATTTTCTGCTCTTAAACTTGCATTCAGCTAGTTTTTCCTCCCTGATTTTTCTGTAATTGATCTTTCCACTTTCCATAACTAAAAAGTAGATGAGATTGCTTTTTTTTGTTCTGCAGGATTTGAGACTGATTCTCCCTCTGAGAATTTACCTGCCATCTTTTAATTTCTGCCTTTTAGAAATATTCTGACTTTAATGTTCTGATTTGTCTCTCTCCTTCCTTATCTCTTTAGTCAGTCCTGAAAGCTGTTAAAGGGACCCCTCATAGCAATCAGTGTTGTTTCAGGATGTTCATACGACTTTTGGCTCTCTACAGGAGCTGTGAGAGGTGGAGAGTTTGTAAGCACCTGTGAAGGTGTAGATGTTGCAGATCCCCCAGTGCTGGAGGGTGACCGTGGACCCTTGCCCCACAATAAGACCCTCTTTTTGGGTTATGCCTTTCTTCTCACCATGGCAACACCAAGTGATAAATTGGTCGATCACCAGAAGCCATCAGATGGTCCCACTGGGAGCAGCGAGGAGGAAGAAGGTGAGGAAAATTTATCCATTGCATTTTCAAGTAAAATGCTATCTTTAGGAAAAATGTTGGTTATTGTCTGATCAGACATTTGTGTGAGTACTTGTTTGCCCTTTTGCTCTTGAATCCTTTGCAGAAAGGACCTGAGACTCAGTCTCTGATTTAGCCAACTTGCGGCCTAAGATGTGACAAACCTCAATGATAATCAAAGGCCTGTTCAGCAAGCTAAGAAAGGTGTGAATACTAGTGAGATCAGCAGTGTCAGAATAGTAATGTAAGAAGGAAGGTTTTGAGAGATAAGGTATAGTGCTGGCAAACATAGAACTTGGAAGCATGTATGGATTGCTCCAGTTAGCCTTGATCATGTTTCATGCAGTCCAAGAAGTGACAAGGTGCTCCCCGGCTAGTAGTGGACTGCCCTTTCGCTGCCTTTTTTTTTTTTTTTGACTCTTTCAATTATGTTCTTTAGATATTCTTGGGAGAAGGGCTGGGATCCCTTACTGGAATGGATGAGGGCTTTGTAGATGGAGGTGTAGGAATATAAGCAGATCAATTATGGTCAAAATTTTGAACTTTTTGCTGTAGATTTTTTAGAGATGATTCCATATGATAAACATTACATAGCACAACAGTTGCGAGCAGGAGCTGGCTATGTCCTGGAAGACTTCAATGAAACCCAGGTAAGGGCTCACTTACTAATCTAGAACAACAGTCACAGAATAGGTGAGACTGTTAGGTTAGAATAGGTGAGAAGGAATTTCTATAGCTTATCTTGTCCAACTGCTCTGCTGAAGTGGGATCAAATAGAGCAGATTGCTTAGGTCCATGTCCAGTTGTGTTTTGAGTATCCTGAAGGATGGAAACACCAGAGCCTCTCTGGGCAGCTTGATCCAATTAGGAAAAAAAAAAATCCTGTATTTCAATTTGTAACTATTGCTTCTTGTACTTTGAGTAGGTAACACTAAGAAGAGTCTGTCTCTATAATTTATACACCCTCATATCAGTCAGGAATATGCATTAAAAAGACTGCTCAGGCCTTCCCTTTTTGGTCTTTAACAACCTCAGCTCTCTCAGCCTCTTCTGATATGTCAGGTGCTCCAATGCCCAGGTCTCTTAGTGATCCTTGGCTGGACCTGCTCCAGCATGTCTGGTGTTTTTGGTATACTGCAGAACCTGGGAGTGGACAAAATACTCCAGATGTGGTCTCACCACAGGTGCGTGCCTTGGAACACTTAGAGCTCTTCACTTACCAGATCTACTTGGACAACTACTGTAAATTAGTGAATTAGTGTGGCTTTTACTTAATTATTATTTTAATAAAGAGGGTAAATTGTTGTTGGAACATCTTGCTTGAGGAAGCAATCTTGTCTAGTGACTTCCTGAGTCTCAGACTAAAAGGTGAATCATCTCCTTTGTCTGAACTGGAAGAGAGCTATAATACAAAAACTAATAGGCAGACTTTTTGCCCGTGAACTGCAGAGCTTGGAATAGGATATTGTTAAACAGATTCTGAAATCAGTAGTACCTTTATCTAATTCACCTTTCATATAATATGGCTGTGAAAATCAGTGTTTCAGTTGTTTTCTTCTTTAAACTATTTAGCAGCAGGATAATTTGGGGGGGGTTTTGCAAGCATTGTCTCCTGTTTACATGCTTTCTTTTGTCCCCTGAAGTGTAGTGCAGCATACCAGTGTCTTTTAATTGCGGACCAGCATTGTCGAACTCGGAAATACTTGCTGTGCCTTGCCAGAGGAATCCCTTGTGTGTCTCATATCTGGGTCCATGACAGCTGTCATGCTAACCAGCTTCAAAATTATTGGAATTACATTTTGCCAGCTGGATATAGCCTCCAGGAGCAAAAATTGCTAGAATGGTGAGTGCCAGATAACCATGATTGATCCAAGTCCACAGACTCTTGGAGAGACCTGTTACACTTGGGAGGCTCTTGAATACAATACAGCTACAAATACTGAAGGTGACCCTAGTGCTGCTCCCTATACTTTCCCTTCCATATAGGAACAGCACTTCCATCTCTCTTTCCTTGGCTTTACAGTGACCTTTAATGCCAAGGTACATTTGGGTACCATATACACAAAAACCAGAGTCTCCTTGGAAGTAAGGAAGGTGTCAGTCTTCTCATGAGGAAGACAGAATTCAGACAAGGCTTCCTTCACCTTTGGCAAACTCTAATTGCACAGAAATGGATAAAGGAGAGCAATACTATGTTAATTTCCTTTTCCCTTGGTATGTTTTGAAGCTAGCTTCTGCATTTTCTATGGAGTCTAATCCAGTAAGTCTTCTCTGAGATTACAGAGGTCAGACTCCTTAGGCAAGCTGAGGGGCAGATGCAAGTTTGTAAATGGCTGTAGGCTTTTGGGCAGGAGACTGATGTCTTCCTGCTCAGCCCTGTCAAAGTGGAAGCAATTTGGATATGCACAAAAAAGGTGGATCAGGATTAGGGAAGAGTTCAGCCTAACTTTGGATACAGGCTGCTGTGCACACACCCTACCAACACTGTCCAGCTCTGTCTTACTCTCTATAAACAAAGGATAGTCACTCCAAGTACTTCAGGAAGGATGGTAAGAGAGTGGGTCATTGATGCAAGATATTCCAAAAATACATATGGGACCAAATCAGGTGACTAGACTATTTGGTACTCTTACCAGTCTGCATTTCTCTTTACAGGCACCCACGAGAAAACCCCTTCCATAATCTGAAAGTTATCGTGGTGTCAGATCAGCAAGAGAACTTCCTGGATCTGTGGTCTGAAATTCTCATGACAGGGGGAGCAACATCTGTTAAACAGCATGACTCAAATGCTCTCAACAAAGGTACTCATTGGCCAGTTTCTCAGGGAATCCTATGCCACTGTGGTCTTTAGTATGGTTTAAACCATGTGGGATGATTCACAAGGTTGTCTGTAAGCAGAAAGGAAGGCAAATGGCAGACCCTTGCTATTCATATGTAATCTGTGTATAGATTACATCTAGGAGACCTGTCTTCCAGAGGAGATGCTGTAGCAATTCAGAACACAAGCCATCAGCTTCCAGCCTGTGTTGAAAGGAGGAAATAGGCAAGAGTTGCTCCTGGACCTTATGTTAGCTTCTCAAAGTGCACTTCCCTTGTCCTTCTGAACTTGGCTGTCTCTCTCTCTTTTCTATGTGATGTAGGCCCTAGCATTCACAGCCTGAGGCCAGGACTCGGGGACATGCTTTTACTGTTGGCTACTGGTTTTCTCCTAATTTTTATCTGGACTAAAAGGAATATTTCCTTGCGAGGGGCAGGGTTGCTGTAGGTGTGTATTACTTTTATAAAGAGAATTCACTGCCTAGGAATGAGAAGACTTAAGAATGATTCATAGTGTTGAAACACACTCATCTGCCAGGTTGGATGGGGCTTGGAGCAACCTGGTTCAGTGGAAGGAGTCCCTGTTCATGGCAAGGGGTGGAGCGAGATGAGCTTTCTGAAACCAAGTAACTTAGTATTCCATGCTTTTATGATGTTCTGCTGCAGAGCAGAATCCTCTTTCTTCATCTGACAGATGCCTGTCTTTCCTCCTGTACAGATGTTGCTTTAGGTGTTTATGATTTGGTGGTGACTGATGTTTCCTGCCCAGCTGGTATCTTGAAGTGTGCAGAAGCTTTACGGCTGCCTGTTGTCTCGCAAGAGTGGGTGATCCAGACCCTCATTGCTGGGGAGAGGGTAGGCTACAAGCAGCATCCAAAATATAAACATGACTATGTCCCTTACTGAATAAAACCCTGCCCTGCTGTCCCAACTGTTGTGCAGACTGTGTTTTAAAGGTTTGTTGCCTGGGCAGTATGCATGGATTATTGTATATAGTTTATCTGCTGGACTTTCATGACTGAATAAATGTTTGATCTCTTGTTGCACATCTGCTGGTACTCCTCATTTATCTAAACTTATTCCAGGGCAATGCCTTCAGGAAAGGAGTGCAGAGAAAAAAGAAATGCTTACATTTCTCTGAGCTGAATAGCAGTAAAGCCTGACCTCAACTCAAAGTCAATTACAGAGGAAAGGGTGTTTTCCACTGGCAGAAGTTCAGGGCAGTGGCATTTCTGTTTGTTGGAAGAATACCATGTTGTGTCTTCCTCCAGTTTGCTGTTATTTTCCATTAATTTCATTAAGATGCTGCTGAAGTGAGTGCTAAGGATTTCTTGAACAAAGTATCATTTGTTTTAGCTTCCTCTTTGATTTTTCCCTGTCATGACTGTATAGATATTATCCTGCCTTAGTGGAGATGGGCTCTACCTAATTAGAGATAGACATAAGAACAAATGAACTGCTGGGAGACTGAGGTACAGAGTATGTAAGTGCTGTGTATCTTTAAATGCAATAGGATAAATCATCTGCTTTTGAGCTTCTGCATTCACATCTTAGTGGTCAGCTGGCATAAAGGCAAAAGCTCTTCACTCAGTGCTATAGGCTGAAGGCCTCCTTCCATCCTCATACAATCTTTATTCCCCTGCTTCAAAAGTGTAGAGTTTTTCTCAGTGTTTATTTTTTTCTTCCATCATTTAATGGCTCAGACATTTGACTTTTGGTCTGTAAATATTGCATCCAAACGTCAACATTTTCTCTAGCTTTCTAGCTTTTTCCATGGTCAAGGCCTTTTAAACTTTGCATCAGGTGCAGTCCTACCATAAGCAGCTGTAATACGTGGAAGGTGCCAGGTCTTATACTTGCTGGCTGTTGTTACTGTGTCTTTCTGAGTGAGCAGAGAGGATTTTTTCCCCCAAGGACATGTAACTCCAGGGAGCTGCAGTTGTGTGCAAATACCAACCCTTTGAGGGGAAGGCTGGTTTCCTAGCAGCCTTTGTGTTCAAATTGGGAAACCTGATACCACACCCCAGTGAGGGACTGGAGGGTTCTCTTTTGCCAGTCATTCAAGTGGACTTGTGTTCATTATAGCAAGGCTAGGAAATCTTAGCAACAGGCAAGAAGTTCCTGCCAGATACTGCTTTTCAATGATAGACAAAGCCGTGCTATGCTGTTCCCTTTACAGTGGGGTGCAGACATTGACAATACTCCATATAATTGCATGACAAGATATTTTTATTTTTGTTCAATAGGGTAGTCACTAGAAGCATTCTAAAGTCTAGAATGACAACAGCACAGGTAAGCATCTCCTTACCATTTTTCTGCCGGCAGAGGGCGCTTTATACTCAAAGAGGGCAAAGCTCCTGTCTTGACAAGTGTAATTTTAGCACATAAATGGTATTAAATTGTACAGAGAAAGAATGTGATATCACTAGTTTCTCCACGACCTATACACATATACTAGATTAGTGCACTGCATGAGAAGAGATTTAAAAAATCTATTTCTTCTTCCCTCCCACTTCACTTCTATTGAAAATTGCTACTGCTGTTTCATTTACCTGGTGGAATTTGATTAGCAGACATTGTGTACTGTAAATCAGCTTCCTACAAAAGTGGAACTTCTGAATACAGCCAAAACTTCATTCAAAGTCAAAAACAAGATTACTTCCTCCATACTCAAACTTGAAGTGGAACACAGTCCAGCTGAAGAATCGTAATTCTGTTTTTTTCACTTTCAGAAGTGGTTCAGAATGCCTCTCTGGAAGCACTTAAAAGTAGATGCAGGGCTGCAGAAAGCATATTTTTACTAGTTCAGAAGGAATGGAGTAGCCTTCTGTAATCGCTGGGCAGCCTCATGTAAGTGGCACTTCCTGCCAATTCCTTCTGAAATAGTAGCTCACCAGGCAAACTCTCCAACTGTCCCAGAGCATCAGCCTTCAGTGCTTGGTGCATCACTAGTCACAGCCTGAAGGGAAGGCCTTTAGTGCTTAGACACCAAAACTGCAAGAGAAAGGTACAGTATTAACTACATATTGGAAGTAACTCCCTTTACCAACCCACACCAGTATTTTTCAGTCGGTATGAGCTAGCCGCTTGTTCAACTTTCTGCCAAAAGAAACTTAATGTGGAGAAAGCATATGAAATCCAAAGATTACTATATGCTGATTTGCTACTTTTTTGTCACAGTATTTAGCAACGCTTAGTATAAGCCAAAATAATTAGAAGCAATCAATAAAAATGGCTTTGTACTTCAAGTACCTCAGGGTAATGCTACAAGCAATCCTCAAGATATTCTTACCTGCCCAGGGTTCCTCCAGCCTGGGTATAGTATTTGTTATAATCCAAGCGTAGCAGCAGTTGAGCTAAGTCAGAGTTTATCTGATGGTTTCGAACACTAGAGAGAATCTTGAAGAGAAGTGATGACTGACGACTGAATCCCTACAAATTTAAAGATGTCAGTTCTGGGCCCTCTCAGAAGAGAAGGAAAACAAGCATCCCATCTCTGTTTCTGCCAACCCAGTCCTTTAACATCCTGAAGAAAAGAATCGCTGCGAGAGATGTGATGCATGTGGTCTAGGATAAGGTAAGCTGTGAGCCACAAGAATTCCTAGATGTTAGTTATCCAAAAGGAGGCATAGAGGTACCGACCTCTGCCTCCTTTCTATTCTAGAGTATCTGCCCTCATTCTTCCTCTCTGAGCATACAGAATTTCTAACTCAAGAAGAGTTGATTAGTTAAAATAATTACAAGCATCTACATAGAAGGTCTTGGCATACATGCACTCTTGTTCTACAGCTGTTAAAGCCAAGATAACTGCTTAGGTCAATGTTTGCACAGGAGAACAGATCCACAGAAACATAGATTCACCTTCACCAAAATACTGAGTTGTGCAGCTCCTCGTTCATCTAATGGGCCCAGATTCTGACTGACCAGAGAACAAAAACTGTGACAAAGATCCAGAATTTCATTTAAGCAGTGGAAAACCTACATGGAATAAAAAGTACAAATTAGTAGTTGAAACAGAGTTTGAACACAGAGAGAAAGCAGGTACCTGAGAAGTTGTACAATTCATAATGAAGACGTTGCTGATACTGTATATTTTAGTCAGGAAGGAAGATACTAATGTAGCATTTTTGTACAGTTTTCTACAGAAAAAGGATTATTAAATGTTATGCTGCATCTCTCCTCTGCCCCTCCCACAACCTTTTGCAGACATTTCTGGGAAAACAGCATTTGTCATCAACCATCCAGATAGGCACAGCAGTTGCACACTGGCTCCTCTATCCAACCAGCAGGTCATCACTGCAGCTTTGGGATTAAGAAGGCAGGATAAAGACCAACAAGAGCTATGGTTCAAGGCTTTGGTTTTACTGTTCACTAAACTTGGAATTTCTTCCATATCAGTTGATCTGACTGTGTAATTTCTATTCTGCCACCTTTATTCTACAATAACCTCACAGAGGAGCATAGAGACACTGTGTTTCATTGAAACTAATTTTCTTTGCAAATGTTTGTGTGAGGCTATTTATAATACTAATAACTTTTCTTTTTTTTTTTTTTTTTTAATTAATGAAATTTAAAAGTCCCTAAGTCCACTCAGGAACATCTCAACTATTTTTATTCTCTTAAGTAGAAGAGGGAATTTTTCCTAGTCTAATGCATGTCAGTATGAGTCCCTCAGGAATACTGTTCCCAGCACTATACCCATTAGTACTTCTCTAATAAAATAGCCCATGATAAAAACATAGTGATAAAATACATATTATTAAGGTTAATTGAACACTGAAATAAGCCTGACTTAGAATTGCCAGCAATACAGCACTCACACCAACTGTAAATTAGATGATCTTAATTCAACTATCAGTTATAGTTTATCCCTGCTTTATGCCTAGAATTTCAGTCTGTAGGCTGCAGGAGATTATCACTGATCTGTTTTAGAAAATATGATTTGTTGTATCTGTTCAAGTTCATGGCACTTGGAGAACTGGTAGAAAAAGGTGAAAACAAGACCAACTTACAGGTTTTAGGAGGATGAAAGACTGAGCCAACAAATTACTTAGGAAATGATCATGAGCCAATCGTATACTCTCAAAATCTCTTGTGGCATTTATCTGCTGCAGAAGCTGTGAGAACTGAGACTCCAGTACATCCACCTGATGGATATGTGAAGATATGTCATTAGTGATTTGAAGAATTGGGAGTGCTTCAGACCAGCCCGAAGGTTTGAATAAGAAACTTACTTTCTTTATTGCTATTCTTAGGTTAGAGGCTGAGGATCCCCTTCTCTCTGGGCTGATGAATGGGGAATTATATACCAGAGCAGTAAGTAATGTGGGTTACACAACTATTTTTGATGTCTAAGCAATATCTAAGTAGAAAGGAAATGGTCGCTTTCTTTAACTATGAAAAAGTATATAGCTAGGATGTAAACAAAAGTATTTGATTGTAGTAATTTCTGAATGTTATACTGGGAGATACTATTTGGAATTTTATGGCAAAGGTAGTACAAAAGGTCAGCCAGATTACTGTGAAGACTTTAGAAAGCCAGGTCCCCTCTCAATTCCTTAAAAACCAAACCAACCAAACAAAAAAGCCCAAAACTTAACTCAAAGTAGAGTCCACTTAAAGAGGCAAGGGAAGGAACCAGGATGGTATGTAATGATGGTCCTTCAGAGATGACTGGTTTCTCACAAACATTTAGTAGCATTTGAGAGCAACTAAAGAACTCCTCCATTTCAAAAGTCCAAAAATTTCGTAACTGTAGCAGTAGTCTGGGAATTTGGAGGAAGCTCTAGACTTGTGAAGGAAATCCTGATTTCCTTAAAGTACAAGGAATCAGAAAGCTGAGATAGTTCTTCGTTGCTCCTTCCATGCATTTCCACCAGTTTCTGATTAATTGATACAGTTTATCTTTCTCTGTAATACTTACCTGCAGATAATACTGAAGATTGTCCACAAGGAAAGCCATGTGATCCCTCAGACGCCACTTGATGGCATCTGTTCTGTTAGATTTCAGGTGTTTGCGTTGCATCTGGAGAGCCCAGCAGTGCTGTAGCTCAGCCTGGACTCGTCGCACACTCAGGAGGTATTTGAACACAACATTGTACCTACAGTCAGAAAATACAAAGTTGTTTAAGACTAAAATCTTACTCTGCTGCAGGTACTGGAGAATATAACCATGCAAGATTGGAAAAAGAAACAGGAGGTGACTGCCAGTAGTTAGGACCAATCAGGTCGTGGCCCATCTGCCCCATGGCACATCTTGCACAGAAAGATTTTTGCTTGTATTGATTACTGACCTAAAATACACAAAGTAAGTTTCAGTGAAAAGAGCGGAGCTGTCAATGAAAATACTGTTTGTTAAAGTAGCACTGTTTGTAAATCAGTGCAGATCTGTCACCATCTTGCAGGTCTTACTGTCATTACAAGTACTTTCAATATGAGTAAGTGGAATGAGCCGTTTTCAGGTTCAGGGAGCAAAAGCTCTATCTTTCTCTCCATAGAGAGGAAAAAAACGCCAACACGTTAGTGAATGCCTCACATCAGGGAACATACAGATGAATGTAGAAAGACCCTATCTAGTACTTACTTCTCAAGAACAGCAGGAGTAAAAAGAATGTGCAGTGGCCATTGAACTTTGTAAGAAAGGCCCAGAGCTGCCCATCCAGATGTGGGGGCTTCACGTGGAGATAATTCCCGGGAAGGCCCTTCACGAGTCTGAGAAGTATCTAAAACCAAGTAAGGTGCTTAATTATGTTACCTTCTCAGTTAGTGCAACCATGGCAAGAAAGAAAAGCGAAAAGGGAAAGAACGGAATCAAGAAGAGCCAAAGTAGTCTAGGCTTTCACATAGGGCAGTAAAGGGAACAAAATCAGTATTTCTTTATCTTGAAGGAAGGGTAAGTAATAGGTTTTGAAAACAAGGTCGTCATCTCCCCTCTTAATTTACTTCTAAAAGTGCAAGTAGATACCTTTATGTTCCTTTCCATGATACTCAATGGTTAAGTGAAGAAGAGGAAGAAGGTTGTCATCATCTAACAGCACCTTATGAGCAGACTGCTGAAATGCAATGTTGACATCTGACAAAAGAGCACATATATCAGCACAAAATGATGCAGCTAGCGCTAATTTTGCACCCGTTAATTATTTACTCTTGGTCCTAAAAGATAACACTGATGCACTATTGACACTTTTCTTTTAATTCCAGTTTCAAATACCTGCCATCAGAAGGTTTCTGAGAGATTGTTTTCACTCACTCTCTGAGACATTCTAATTCACAAGTGCTGTAGATTCAAAACTAATAACATCACGTAGAGGGTTAAGATGGAATGCTTCTTTACTGGACATGGCTTACCACTTTCCTGCTATACCACAGTGAAGACAGTTTGGTAAGCAAGTAAGCAATACTCACCATGTTCAGTTACAGCCGTAGGTGGTGTCTTTAACATGTGCTGTGCAGTGTCAATGAAGGCCTGAAACAGCTCACCTCTTCCCAAAAGGTAAAAGTCTTTTATAATCTGTGGAGATAATTTTTTTTTGTATCTAACATACCAAAAAATGAGCAGAAATTTAAAGAATTCTAGCTGATAGCACCCATTTTTATTATTTGGACAACTGCTGTTCCTAAACACAGCCAGAGAGCTCTGAATTTCACTCACTGACCAAAAAGTCTACACTTTCCTTCAGGTGCAGACTACAAAACCACATACACATACCTCTCTAACATTGTCTCTGACCAAGCTCTATCTGTATGCTCATTCTTGAGACAAGAAAATGAAAACAGATTTACCTAAATGAAGAAAGCCCAGAGTGTAAGGCAGTAAAGTATTTAACAGGAAGAAAGAAGGGAAGAAAAGCTGCTTTAGCAAAAACAAACTAGCAGTTGCATTACCTTCAGTTGTCCTAGTAGATCTGATTCTTCCACCATCAGTTTCCAAAGATGCTAGTGAAGAAACAAAAATCAAACAAAACAACAGAAACCTCTTCTCAGAATTATCTCACCCATTCAGAGAGAAGAGTAGCTGCTGTCTTAAAACACTTACAATGCATACAAAAAAAAGCACCTGTACATAATGCTAGATAAAGTAGAAGAGAACACAGTAAGAGTCCTGTGTAGCAGCCCATACTACCAGTTAAAATTCTTGATATATACCAGCAAAAAACCCTGCCTAAGAAACCTGAAGACCTGTGACAAAAAAACCCGCAAATTCCTATAAAATCAGTTCTACCCCAACTTTGTTCTCTCTTCTCTAACCTTCCCATTTTCTTAGGCGCTCCTCCCTGCCCCAAGTGAAAAAAACATTAATTGCAAAGCATGTGTTCAGCGAGATGCCATCTATTACGCTGAAAGGAAATGAAAAGTTCTGAAGTAATTTCAAGTGAATTAAAGAAAAATACAAAAATTCCCTTCTTTCAGTCATGAAAGAGCATAATGTTGTTAATGTCCTTTTGTCATTAGATGTGGGGTTTACATGAAGCTCTGAGACCATTTAGAACATGAAAACTAGCTGCACCATTCACGTAATTCACATGTTGGTTCAGTCACTGGCACTGACAAGCCCCCTTCTTCCATTCCTTTACAAAACTTAAGAGCTTCTCAGCCTGCCTGGTAGTTACCCTTCCTTGGATGCTCACCTCAGCAACAGTGCTTCGTATCCAGTCAACTACTGATTCAAAGTCAACCAAACTAAAGAGTGGTTGCTGCTTGAGTCGATGTAGCTCTGCTGCAAAAGTGTCCTCCTGGTTTTTTAGGATGGAGCCTGTGCAGCAATGAGAAGAGTTTGAGAGACTAAAAAAGGATGCCATTTGGAGGTGCAGACCCCTTCTGGCACAATGGAACAGAAAGGCTGTCCAGGCAGCACTGTCTCAGCTCTGGCAAGGAACATGAACAGGGGGCCTCAAAGTACAAGTACCAAGATTACTACTGCATGTACAGTTACAGTATAGACACTTGCCATGGCAGTGCTGTGGCATCAGTAAAACCCCCAAATATTTTCTACATAAATGGTTGCCACTGACAGCCCTTTTTCTAGGACTGAGCTAGATCTTTGAACCCACAAACTTTTCTGCCACGTTAACCAGTTGGTTTGGGTCTCCTCATACCCCTGCCCCTTTCAAATCTAACCTACTGCTTGAACTTGGGGACTTCATTTTTTAACCGACAGAGCTAGAAGACTGATTTCTTTTCCTCTTGCTTCTGCTAATGCAAGAAAACAGTAAAACTTTTGTCCTTTGTTCTCTGTAATGTTGTTCAAGTAATTTAAGTACTTTTGCAAAGACATCCTCAAGGTAGAGCCACCACAGTGGCTCTATTGGTGTAGGAATTTATTTCCCAAACCACCCCCAACATAAACTTTTCAAGCTCTCAAAGCTCTCATCAGCTAGAATTGTCTCTTCCTTGCTGTCTTTAGGGCTCCATATAATTTATTTTTCATAGCAACTTTTGGGACCACCTTGCAAGTGAATCTCTCATGTTTGTGGACGCAAGTAAATTCCATGACACCATTCTGCAACATACACACAGAGCAAGATGTGCCTTGGTGTCTGTCTGCAGCGTTTAGGGAGAGGGATGCAAACTGAAAAGAAAACAAGACATTTGCAATCACTTCACCCAGAGCAAATCACATGGTGACTTGCTGCTGGAAACTTGGGACACTATATTTGGAAAGTGTTATTTACTCATCCTGTTCTTACACCTCTCCTTTGGAATCAATCAGAACAGAACACAGCTCTGTCCTGGCACAACTATCCATGTAGTTTGAAGAATTACAGCCAATAGTCAGTGACTATTGAGGAATTAATTAATGTGGCATTTTGGAAACTACGTGTCAGTCACTCATAGCTGAGCAAAGGTTGCAAGAAAGATGTTCCTTACCTTTTCTGGTCAGGTTAACATTCTGATTCTCAAACATCTGTACAGATTCTCCCACAAAGAGGATTTTCTCAGCAACCCGTACAGGAATGTATGAAGGCAGCATTTCTACTCTCAAAGAAAACTGCTTTAGAGATGGAGCTAACATATTCTCCTCCTCAATCAAGCGCTGCCAGAGACACCAGAGAAAAGAAATCAAGTGCAAAACAGTGTCAGAAAAACATATAGAAAAGGTGTTTAAAGGGGGATGCGTGGGTGTGTGTGTGAGGGGACATCTAAGAACATTGGAAGTAAGAAAACAGGCAGCAAAACTGATTTGTATCATTTAAGTAAGCCAGTGAACTTCCTCTTGCTTCTAGTATGCTAGCAGATCTCCCTAGAGATATGGCTTCTGTCAGAGTGAAGCAGAAGGGAAAAAAGAAGCTAAACCTCTGTGGAACAGCAACAAATTGGCTGTATTAGAGGATTATGTCACATCAGCAAAAGGAGTTTTTATTGCAAATGCATTACCTCAGTCTTTTGCTGCCATAACAATGTTAACTAGCATTACCAAAAATAATCCTCCCCTATACCCATTCCTATGTTTTAACACTGTCAGAACACTTGTGATACAGGCCAAATATAAATGTCTCCAATAGCGAGCAAATAGGATAAAGACCCAAAGGCTTGTTAGCAAAGATAAGGAAGTTTTCTCAGTTCCACTGAAAGATGTTTCAGAACAATATAGTAAATTATGATTTATTTTTTCTGAATGTTAATAAGCAACTCCAAGTACAGAGGCAAGATCTTCCTTCAGGAATGCAATATTGATAATCTCATGTGGCTTTCTTGTTACTGGAGAATTTGTTTCAGTGGTCCATAATCCAGGAAAAATCACCCAAACAAAGTTTTGAGAACATCTGCCATTTACAAAATTCTTCATTTCAACAGAAGAGTTTAGTATAAATTTGTAAACTGATGTTAACAGGTTGGCAATTCTTTTCTTAAGATTCTAGCAACACTTTTAGATGAGGCAATACCCAAGTATTTTTTCGGTTTATCTCACTAACACTCAAGATTTTTTATTTTACTCTTTGACTGAAGAATTGCCAACACCATTAGTCAATAATACTGAAGAAGGAAGTTGCTTAGTCTACAATTTCAACTGTGGACCTAGAAGACTCAACAATTTTCACTTTCTTTATCTGATATAATGAAATAACAGATTTTTCCACTAACTGCCTTTTAAAGTTTTCCCGTTTTTCTCTGGGTGTAGTCTGTTTTCAGCAGATACTGTTGGCACAGTGCACTTAATCAGTATGCAACACAGAGTTTCTGTGTGGTCACAGCTGGGTTGCACCACACTAACTCCAGAAGAGCCCATGAAATGCTTTCTCATAAACTAGAGTGTTAATTTAGAATTGAACTTGCTCCACACTGTTCTCTATTCAGACACTATGGAAATGCTCAGTGTGGAAGACTACTCCATTGAAAAAGCTGCTTTACAAAAGGGCACTCCAATGGTATAGCATCTACAGGAAGAGTTACCACACTTCACCAGTGTGCTGGCAGATTGCTCCCTTGCTTAGCAGTCTCTTGACTCTCACATAACATATTTTCTACCAGTAACCAGTAGTATTATCCTGTTAGGTAACATTTGCACAACTAATGGTTGTGCAAGAAAGGCATCTGACCCAGCTGCCCATAAAAAGTGTGCAAATCAAGTCAGCAGCCAAGTGCCAAGTTCCTCACACCCTGTTCCTTGCAATTGCTCACACTACCACCAATGCCCATGTTAAACAGACTGCAGTGTTGACCATAAGGATTGAGAAACCAGTTAGTCAAGAGCAGTGGGCATGCAGCAGTTCCCATTACTGGACATCAGCATTGGCACAGATTTCACCTGTAAGGCTTTCTGCCCTGGGGTTATCCAACAGTGCCAAACAATAGGTCTCTGTCCCTTATGCCTAGCAGCAACCTGTTACAGTATTATTTCAATTCACCATCCTAGTAGGTTTCAGTATACGTCTAGTCTAGCATAGCTTGCACTGAAGCAGAATACAATACATTTCTTTAGCTCCCTGAGGACCAAAGATGTTAGGTTACGACTTGTAGATCTTACCAGGTCCTGCAGTTCTCGTAGCTGTTTTCCTGTAAGTCCCCCAATTCCCAAATCATCGTCATCTTCTTCAGGTTGGCTAGGGACATTTCCAGAAGAGGGGCCCTGTTTGATAAAGAACTCTTCGTGTTGGTCTAGTAGCAATCCATGCAGCATCCAGGCAGAGAGTTGCTTATACATGACTCCATGACACACAGCCAGAATCCTGAGGACAAGAGAAACAGTCAGTCAAGCCTTAGCACAAAGTAATCAAAACCTCATTGTATGTCATTCCAAAAGGTCCAGTTGGTCAGCCAGGCAGTATGGCAAGTACCAAATGGCTAATTTTATATATATATATTATTTTTTAACAGAGAAAGGGGGACAAAACTAAAAGGTGCAAAACAAAGTTAACATATCCTCTGAACATGTGGCTTCTCCATGCTAGGAGACCAGAGGTATAAATCTGAAATGGCTGCTGTTTCTACTCAAATGACATTTTAAGTAGTCTGACTTCTCCACAAGGACATACAAACATCACAATGCTCACACAGTCACATTTATCATTTTGAAGGATCGAAGATCAGTAACAGGTCTACCATATGCAAAACAATTCACCTAGATTTCAAAAGAAGAAAAAAAACAAAAACAAAAACGGGCCTGCAGTTTTCTGAGCCCTTAACCCAAAGTATGGAAAAAGCCTTCATTCCCACCACAAGCCTACTTTAGATAAATAATGGGGATGGTGAAAGTTTTCACCTGCGTGGTACTCCTACTTTTATACCATGCAAGGCTGTTTTGCAAGTAGTGTTTCAACAAGTAAGAAACACTTTGACACTAACTCCAGAAGAATGAAGTAATAGTTTTACTGTATTACATACTTTTCAAGAGCACTTCGAACAGGAGGCAACCCCCCACAGCTATGTTTGTGGACTGTCTCTAATATCTGGCATCCATGAATCTGCAGAAAGAAAAGGTTAGACTAGGTCTATTATTTGGATCTGTACTGACTTTTTTATACATTTAAACACTACACTTTCAGCTAATAAAAAAAATGCCTTCACAAACTGAACACATCTTACAGAAAGCAAGATGTAACATGCTCTGTGTAGTGATGAAAAAGGCCTTCTACGTGTGGCTCTACACCCAAGCTTCTCTCAATACTTTCCCTTAAAAAAATGCAAGCATCTCTGAATTCTGAAAACATTCGCTTCTGCCTTATTTATTTCAGGCAACACTCAGAGAAAACAAACTCACAAAAGAAAAAATTCCAACCACCGGCATCCTATCCTATAAAATTCAAGACATTGAAGATTACAGGATAAGGGAAAAAATCAAACGCAGTGTAAATGAATTTGTAAAATAGTCTCAATACTCTCAGTAGAACTAGTCATAGGGCATCCATTACTGAAACTACATTCTTTTCTAGTATTAGAAGTCTGGTATGGGGGCAGAAATAACTTCATCAGTTAAAGAGGAAACCCATTAAGAGACACGAGTTGCAATTCTACTGTACCTTTTGAGTTTTGATCTGTTCCACCATGACCATCACAGAAGGGAAGAGTAACTGAAACTGCCGAAAAAAAAGTGAAATACTGATTCATGTTGTTATGTAAGGAAGAGAGAAAATACTATACTAGAGTAACTGTGGATAGCAGCTGAACACAAAAATTTAATAATATTATCTGTCTTTCTCCAGAAATTAGAAACATGACATTCAAATCTCTAGGAAGTACGTCCTTCCTCCACTGGACCAAGAAGCACGAAGTTACTACATTCCAGCAGTAGTTCAGGCTAGACACAGTCAGTGTGAGGGCCAAGGTGGAGGACCTTAGCTTTGTGCTGAAGTGCAGGTGATCCTCTGAGCATTATTAAGGGACTATAGATGTAGAGGCATTTAACAGAAATGGCATGACACGATGGAGTAAGCCTCGTTTATCCCACCCACTTTCTTATTAGACTCAAAGAGTGATAAGAGCAATCAAAGAACATACCTCTTTATTAACATGACATACCTGGTCCAAGGAGTAATTAACATGTGAGATGGAAAGATGTGGGTCAGCCAGAAACTATAAAGATAAAGCAATTAATGAAGATTAATTATCACAACCACTGGATGGTGACACTACCCAAAATATGACAGCTACTAGTCGAGCAGAGATTAATCAAAACCTCTAAAACTGAAAACAATAGCCACAATAGCACTGGGCTCTGACACAGATGGAGCCCTTGCTGAACTGACGGAAGAGGGGACAAGACTTATTAGGATGAAAAGTAATTTACAATTGCATCTCACAGGAATAATTTGGAAGGAATCTGTAACGCGGAAAGGAAAATACCTTGTTTCATCTTAGAAACTACTACTACCATTTTTATTGCAGAAATTACAAGTTTCCACAATCTGTCAGCAGCCTCTTGTTCTGTATCTCTCTCCTTTACCTCTTGTTCTAGGTCAAGTAGTGCCTGTCGATAAGGCTGCAGCACTGAATCAAGACCTGTGCAGAAGGCTCTCAAATAAATGCCATGTAATCCACTCTGGTTTTGCTGAGATGGATGGTGATCCTGAAACCAAAGAATAAAATCTGCATCAGCATCCTAGTGCAAGCCTGAAGAGTAATGTTGTATCTGTGCGGTGTCACAGCAGAAGTCCAAACACGTTGAAAGGCACCTTAGTTCACCATAAAGAGATCCGAAAAACAAATACAACCTTGTCACAAGGAGAATTACTTGAGCACGTTTTTATTTCGTTCTTTCGTGGACCTATGCAACTGCTGGGAGCCACTGGTACCAGTGCTTCTTTTCACTTAAGCGTGTCTCTTGGATCTCAAGGCTCTTCACAAATCATGAGGAATACAAGATAGTCATGAGCATCCTGCTCAGTTCACAAACCCTGGCCAGTCTGCTGTGGTCAGAAATTATTACAAGACTTCCCCAAAAACAGGATTTTACGTTTACATTACAAGATTTTAGAATAAGATTTTGCATCACTGTTCTCTACCCTCTCCTACATGCATCGCGCAGAGCTTTCTGGAGCTCTTCTCAGTGCTAGTGCAAGGGCAGGTATGGGCCACGGGCCACTCCTGTACCCTGGCAGCTTGGCCTTACTGGCATCTGCTGCGCTCTATCCCGGGAAATACCACGGCCCGGCGGCCCCACCTGCTGCTGTACGTGTCCCGTGTACTGCTCCACGAATTCGGCGAAGCGGATGTAGTCGGTGCCGAGGCGGCAGAGCCGGTTCAGGACGCTGGTCTCGCTGGGGTGCAGAAACGGCAGCTCCTGAGACACCTGAAAGGGGAAACAGCGGTGGCAAGGGCAGGTATGGGCCACGG
>JAHLSL010013152.1:149660-203346 GCA_025920805.1 Petroica traversi
CCGCCGCGGGCGGGGCGGGGGCGGCCCTGCCTTCCGCCTTCCCGCCGGTTTTGGCGGCCACACCCGATCTGCCGGGCGAAACTCTGCTGCCGTCAGTCACCTTCACCGCCTTGCCAGAGGCTTGCTGTGGAGAGGGAGGCTTTGGATCTTGGCGTCCGACACGCGGGCTCGCCTGTGCTACGATACCGCGTCAAAATGATCAACCACGGAGGAAAACGTGGTGTTGTGGTGGGGCGATGTTGTAAGCGGCAGTCGGCCCGACCTGGCCTTTAACACTTCCAGGGATGGGGCTGCCACAGCTTCTCTGGGTAACCTGTGCCAATGCCTCACTATCTTCTTGGTTCACCTGATCTAAATCTCTCCACTTCTAGTTTAAAAGTGTTCCCCCTTGCTCCATTAGTACCTCTCTCTTCTTTTTATAAGCCCCCTTTTAAGTCCTGAAAGGCCAGAGTGAAGTATCCCTGGAGCCTTCTCTTCTCCAGGCTGAACAACCCTAACTGTCTCAGCCTGCCTTTGTGGGAGAGGTGTTCCAGCCCCTGGAGCATCTTTGTTGTCCTCCTTTGGACCTGCTCTAACAGGTTTTGTACTGAGGACACCAGACCTGGATGCAGTCAGTGTTCTTGCTGGGATCTCACAAGTGCACAGTAAAGTATTGTTGAAGGCACTTTAGGTATAAGCTAACCGCTAACCTTTGATTAATAACAGTATGAGACATTTCCTATTTGTCAAATTGAGTCATAAAACCTAAAAAAGCTGGTGGGTGTTTCTTTTCTTTTTGCCATGAGATATATTTAGCTGTAAGTATGTGAAGACTTTTTTACTGAAGCTTTAAACGCACAGAATCTGGAAGATTTAGGCATACTACCCCTGTGCAGGGCTTCAGCTTGATCTGAAGATGACATGCAGGTTGTGAATCTGAATGATTCCCTTCCAGATAGGGAGTGTGAGTTGCATTTCCACCTTGTTTTAGAGGTGCACTATAAAGATATAGAAGGGATTATATGACGTGAGTATGTACTTGTGTCCTTCCTTTTGCAATCAAAATCAGAGAATAGATGAGGGGACAAGTGGTCACTGATGTGCTTTTGAGGAAGACAAAGGCAAAGCTAGAAGAAAATAAGAAAATAAAGGATTGTTTCTAAGAAATTGTAAGAGAGATGCAGTCAAATTGAGAAATCAGGAAGAAGGAAGCTGGCAAATTTATGTGACAGGGATAAGGAAATGGGCATCTTCTGTTGCTAGTAAAGAACAAGTCACCAGATCTGTAGTTTTCTGAATGAAAGAAAACAACTGTGATGAGTTTCTGTGGCAGAGGTTGGATCTGATTTTTGATATGCGTATTTAGTTACATTCGATCTTCAACCATTTGAGGACCTTGTTTTGTTTATTTTTAGCTGTCTTGGATAATGAGAGATTAACAGCAGAGGAAATGGATGAAAGGCGACGCCAGAATGTAGCCTATGAATACCTTTGTCATCTGGAGGAAGCAAAGAGGTGAGAATAAGTGATTTTGAAACTTCTGGTGCTTTAAAAGAAGATATGACATTTGGTGCAGGGAATAATTTGAATGCATCTTACCTCTTGCTTAGGATTCTTAGTGGCTATGTAGTTTCACTAGAAAAAAACAACCAAAAAAATTAAACTCCCTTCCTCCCCAGAAAAACCAGTTGACCTCTGATGTGTGTATCTAATGTTCTCAAAGCCTTCGTGACAAGGACTCTGTAGCTGTATTGCTCTGGTATTCCTACCACTGGATGTGTTCTCTTGATGCTGTGATGATTTTTTACCTTTTTTATATATCTCATATATTCTCAATACCCTTAGCAGGCATACTTGTAGTTCTTTAGTCTAATATCTTAGCGTAGTCCTGTTACTTTGTTAAGCCAGAAGACCAAACATCCTAAAGGCCTAGCTCTTGGAGGCCAAAAAACCTTCTCAACCTTGAAGAACCAAGACCCCTCTAAAACTTATCCTGTAAAATTAAATTAAGCCCATCCGGAGAAAAATGCTTTTAAGATAAGAGAATGTCACACTATTCATTTAAACCTTTCCTTGGAGCATCTTTGGTAAATACACAAATTTAAAAAGTCTATAAAATTGTATACCCAATCTACCGTGTGTACATTTCAGTGTATTCCACCTTGGCAAATTATTGCACCATAAAAATCCTTACTAAATACCGAGATAAAAAACCCTTTATTCCTTTACTGTGTCTAACTCTTGATTCTAAAACCAAGAAAAGGCATCACTCCCTGTTGTCTAACTTGTATATCTCTGGTGCAGTTTTGCCTCCCAGCTTAGCAGCAGGCATGAAAAAGTTATTCCCTTCCTCTTAACTGAAACCTTTTACAAACATTAATTGTAGCAGTGTGTGTCCCTTGCACACTGAGAACTCAATTCTTGCATATTTCTCAGTGCATCCATCTATTTAATAGATCTGTAGTACTTTTCCCTGGGTTGCTTGGACTTCTCTCCAGACACTCAGTGTCTTTCTGGAAGTCCACTGCCAAAACAGGAAAAACTTCCAACAGGGTGTTAGTGTGCATACTTACAAAGAGCGCAGGGATTATTTTGTATACCCCAATAGATTTGGTAGTATACATTATTGCATGGTACCTGCTTTCTTATGATATTATGATGAAGTAGAGTTTTGCTGAGTTGTCACCTTGATGTGCTGCTGAAATTTTTTTTCTCATCTTGTGTTTATATGGTCTGTTGTGTTTTCCCAAGTGTGTAACTTGATCCTGTTGAACTAGATTTTTCCTGATTTTTGTTTAAAATATTGAAATAACTTTTATCTTATTCTAGTCATCAGGCATGTGTGTAGCTTTTGTGTCATCTCTGTGTTTAATAAGCATATAAACATACTGTATATCTTCATCCAGACAATTAATTGAAAGTGTGATCAGCACACAGTAGATACTGTATATCTGCTGTTGAAGGACAAAAGGACTGGTATTGAAAATGAATGCATGAAGTCCTATTGTTGCTATTTAAAAAAATACTTTGCAAACATTAAGTCCTTTATGCTGTATGTGAAGAGTAGAAATGAGACATGTTCACGCCTTTGTCCCTCAGAAGATGATATGGGTGATGACTTGGTGATGAATTTTGTATAAATCTGTGTAATTCTTCCTTAGAAAGGCAAACATGTTCAGCTGTAGTGACTTTATTGAGGACAAAGTGTTGAGTTGGTGCAAGTTTACTGTTGGCAGAATATAAAGGATTTAATTCCAGGACTTCAATTTAACCAAGAATGTATAGTATATTTTTGAAGGGGCGGCGAGCACTCAGTTTATGCTGTAGTCCTTTGGGTGCTTTATGAGAATTATCAATACTATAAGTTCACAGAGACAGCTTAGTTACTAGTAAATAATAATTTTCCTTCCTTGTGGACTTGAGTGAAATTTGAAGTAGTATGTACGATCTGACTGTGTTTCAAAATAACTCCTTCTCTTTGAATCCAAAGTCTGCAGCAGCAAATGCTGAGCAAACAGGGAGAGATGAGTTGTGCTGTAGTAACAGTCCAAGCTTGATGGAGCCCCAGATCCTTCACTTGTGAACTCTTTCTGTCATCGGCCTCGGAGTAAATGCTTGAGAAGGTGCGGATTCTCTCTTGAATTCCGTGTCCAGATCTGCAAAAAAAAAAAACCTCAGGCAAAAGTACGTTGCACAGTAACAGCTTTAATATTTTCATCAAGTGCTTGCTTAATCACGGGGACTTACTCTTTAGATAAATCAGTTTTGACTTTAAAGTTCTTAGTCATCTTGTCTCTGATTCTGAGTGTTGTCTTGATATTGATGAGGTTGAGCAGCTGGGCATTTGATTTTTGCCACACCTTGTCAGAAAAAAAAATTCACTCTTGTCTCAGGATGAGCCTTGAGATGTTTCAAATAATGCCTAGTGGTTGCCAGTATGTTTCGTAAAGAATGAAGCAACAGCTGGTTTGCTCAAAATGCAAGTAGTGGTATACAGCCTTTCTTGTATCCCCCTGGGCAGTTGGAGGATTTATTTTTCAAGTGGAAGGTCTGCTTGGAGACCCTCAACCCTTATAAACACCCATAACCTGTGTTTGCTTAGTAGTTTACAGACTATAAGTGATTATGTGAGTGGGAGTTCCTGATTCCTGTAGTTGAGGCCATATCACTTAATGTAAGAGTTAAAGATTAAATGACCAGGAGGGGAGCAGACTTCTGAGTTTAATAATTAAGATATTCAAAGGGAGAGCAGAGGTTTTCTGCTTCCAGGAATTTTTTTTCCTTACTGTGAAGTTACTTTGTAAATTGCCCTTTGAGTTATATTTGTTACTACTAATACAGTCTAGAAGAAGGCTCGTGGTAAGAAGTTTATTTAACAGAAACAATTAAACAAGAACTGTAAGAGATCAGTGTGTTTGAAATTAATGCCCTTGATCTGAGATTTTCTGTATTTGGCTTCTTTGCCAGTAGTGCAACTGAGGCGTAGCATCTGAATTAGATACTGTGGCATTTTGCTTGTGCTATTGATTACAGTCTGAGCTGTGGGAGGGTTCATAATCTTTCTTCATGGTGAGAGAATGTCAGATTGGAAGTTACATCACTAAGGAGGAGGACCTAAGAGCAGAGGAAGGTAGCTGGTGCACCCTGTGTCACACTCAGAAGCTGAAAAGGTGAACATTATAAAGTTGACAGTAGCCGAGGCAGGGTGGGAGGCAGCTGAAGAACAACACTTGGTGACTCCCCTCCTCTTCCCCATAATCTTGTTATTACAGTATAATATTGCATTCAAACACTGTAGTTGGTATTAATTTTTTTTCTAAAACATAAAGGCACCTAAAATAATGTGATTAGCAACATCCTCATTTGCATTGCATCAGCATTGTCGGAGGCTTGCTATCCCTTTAACTGAGAAAAAGGTATGGAATCTGGAAACAAAGTGGGGTTTTTTTAAGTGTTAGAGGAGGGTAAGGTGAAAATTGTCTAGCACAATTTTATTTCGTACTGAAATAAAAAATTTAGAAAAGTTTGAATTTCTGAACTGTCTGATGTGACATGTGCAGTAACTTTGAGTACTTCTATACCCAATGTATGGCAATTTATAGCTGTTTGCAGGACCTGTCTGCTAATGAGCATACAGCAGAAGCATTATCAGAGGAATAATTTGTACTCATTTAATGGTATTCCATCCTGTTGTTTGGTTGGGTTTTTTTCACTGTCACTGTTGTTTTATTGTTATTTTTTAGTTTTTTATTTCACTTAATAGTGTGCAACAGTCTTGTGAAACAGGAAATAATGCTTGCTGGTTGGAGAAAAGGAGGCAGGGCGTAACTAAGTTGCTCAAGATTGTGAAAGACAAAATGAAATTTGGAGTTAAATGAAGATTGTGAGTAGAGGGATTCCTCTGCTGTGTGTGGACCAGATGCCTCATTCTTGAATAAAAATGGTTTTATTAATAAGTGCTGTTTAATACTTCAAGTTTTCTTTTTCGTGTTCTCTTTTTGTTTGTTTGTTTGGATTGCATTTGATTTTTTTTCCTGCCTCCAAATCACAGTAGTCTAATAGAAAAGCTGTGGCAGTGCAGATAAAACTGTAAGAGTATACCCTGTTCAGTTGGCAGCTCATGCTCACGAAGGGTAGGGGTGTATTTATCTTGAATAGAAGCAGCCTGAGAGACCTAATTTTTGTGGTCCTTATCTAGAAGTCAGAGTGTTTTACTATAATATTCTTCACTGGTGTTTCCACTTGCAGATTGGGTCAGTCAGGTACTGGGCTTGGGTGATTGTTTGGATTGGTTTTTTGAATGTGTTGTTTTGTGGTGGGTTTTTTTGTTTTCTGCCTCTCTCAGATACAATGCAAGTGCTGTGTTAGTTTGTAATCCGGGAATATTAATAGATAATATTTTATTATCACTAGTTGTAAGTTGAAGCAACTTCTGCTTAGCTCTTAGCACTTTATTTGGGCTTTTATCAGCTCCTGTTTGGACTTGAGATATTTCTCTACAGATCCTGTACTGTTTCGTATGACCTCATGCAGTTGGCAGGGAGTGGCTGCCTGGGCTGGAAGTGGCTTGGAATGCACATTCAGAACTGTATTTTTCTGAGAAGTGGGTGGAGAGAGGTACAGCAAGGACAGTGGTGGAGTACCACCATCTTTGCCTCACTTTGGATGCTTTTTTAATGACTCATTGGAAATAGTAATGAAAGGCAGGCCAGGAGGAAAGAAACAACTATTTGTTCAGAGACCAGGATTTTCCTTTTTGGACGGTGCTTTCTGAAGGAATACTGTGTGTAATGTAAGTAGAGAGCAACCCAAAATAACCAAAGCAAATAGTTGTTATCAACAGTTCTTGGCTATCAGGTACTGTGGAGTGCTTCTTAATAACCCTTTATTTACAAGAAATCAAGTTGGTCTTGAGGTGTGATAACTTCAGTGGTGTTGTAGCTTCCAAGCATTTAGGCCTATTTAGTTTCTAATGCTAAGTGATCAAGGCAATTAGCTTGAAAAAGATTTGTGTGTATTTGATAATTACATTTCTCTTGACTGTGGGCTTGGTACTCATCTGAAAGCTCTCCAGGACAAAAGACAAATCTTTGTGGCAAACATGGCAAATGCAGTAGAATCCTCATCATCAAGAGCAGCTAAGGGAATTTTTTTGCAGATTGATGGCCACATTTGCAAGGAATCAAAGAGGAACCTCATATTTACTTTTAAGGAGGTGGCAAGTGGTAGAGGGAAAAATTTAAATGCCAGAGTATCAGTATTGTCTTTTGTTCAGCTGCATGTTGCCAGGAAAAGTTGCATGTTGCCACTGGGAAAAATCTGGCCTTTGTTACGCATTAATTTTTTGCTCTTTTGTATCTTTGAACTGAAAATGCCCGTGTGGATAATGAAAATGTTCTGGGACCTTTTAACTGTGGGCAGTACATGTTTTCCTAGCTCTCCATATGTACAAACCTTACTGAAAATCATTTAAATATCCACCTGCTTTTCAAGAGGAGAACACTCGTGATATAATAAATTTATTTTACCTTGCTGTTGTTACCTCTCTGAGAGATCTTTCATCTTCTGAGGTGATTTCTTGAATTGTTTAGAGTGGGTAGAATGAGTTGTTTTGAAGAGAAGTTTTTGTTGCGGTTTTTTCCGTGGGTGTCTAATGCCCTTATTCAGATGAACTGGATGAAGAGTTGAGGTTGTGTTGGAAGTTTTCTCTTCTTAACCATCTGTGAGAATCCTTGCCAAGTCTACATTTGTAACTGCACTAAAAATATTTGAGCTTACCTCTACATATGAATGATCTGCTGGAGTATGAGAATCCTCATCTTTCACTAAAATGCCATACGTCTGGTGTTGACAGCAATGAGCACTGAAAAAGCCTTTTAGCCATAGTTTCGTACATTCTTTTGGATGGTTTATGCAGACACTGTTAGGGGGGAAAAAACAGGTGCTGCCCTTCTGCTTTCACCACTTTTTCCTCTGCTGTGGTGCTGCAGCACCCATGCATCTTTTCCGTGGTACATCTGTGGGAAATTGCACTAAAAGGGCTAAATGATCATGAACACAAGCATCTAGATGTGAAGGCGCTACATGCAACAGCTGGAATGACTTGTCTTTAAAAATTCCTGGATTAGCTGCTAGTGATCCAGATCCCAGCATGTTTGCATTCAGTTTCACTAGACCCCCTTTGGAGACAGGGCGCAGTGAACAAATGCTGGTGAATCGTGGAGATGGTACCAGACATAGTCATCACTGGTTACTACAAAGGGGTATGAAAAGGCTTATCCTTATCTGTAACCTGTAAATTCTGCTGTTGTTATCAACTGAGAAAGTGCTCAGGAGATGTGAGGAGAACTTGATGAGTGGTCCCCCTCCATTTCAGGGCCACAGATCCTGGACCTCCTGATGCTTGTTGAGCCAGATGTAATGGCCCTCTCCTGGGCGGACAGCTTGACCATCCTTTTCCTGCTTGACTGATTGTATGGCAGACTTTCGGGGCACCAGTTTCTTTCTGATGCTTGTGAATATAAGGTCGAGTGAAACCTTGGGGTGGGTGTTGCAGTTTTTACGTCCCAAGTGCAAATCAGCTTCCCCCTTCAACAAGGTCTGACAGATTTTACTATGGTGTTGGTACACGAGTGTAACTACATTTCCTGACTGTCTGCCATGTATAGGTTCAATAGATAGTGGCTTTAGACCTAAGTTGAAGGCAAGGACTTTTTCTTTTCTGGGGCAGGTGACAAAGATTTAAATTTCTATTTCAAGTCGTTAGATTTTTTGGAACTATTTGAGTTGAAAGTGGAATTAAGAATTATGCTTTTGGTAGAGAAATAAGAGGGTTATAGACCAATGAACAGTCAAAATGTGTTTTAGTAAAAATATCTTGCTCAATAGAATAATTAAAATTAGAGTCATGATCATGTTTTATGGTAATTACTGGTGTAATTTTAATGGTTGTAAAGGTACCTAAAAATGTGTCATACTGATATAAGCAAAGTCCTGAGTGTTAACAGGTGTGATTTCAGATTTACCTGCTTTGGAAGACTTTAAGCGACTGATCTTGAGCACTGTATCTCTTGAAGATGATCTCATTTCCCAGGATGTTGATTGTTACACCACTGTAAAAGCCTTCCTGTGCTCCTCTTCTCCCCCCTCCACTTCCCTGGGATGCGATTATGATCTTTGAAGAGTGGAATTCTAAATAAGTATTGTTGACACCTTCCTTTAGATTGGACACCTGCTGTCTGGAATGTGCTGGTGTCCCTTAGTCTTCTTTTGTGAGCCTTGTTTCTGTAGGATGAGTTTTCGGGCAAAAGACAATAACGCTTTAAATTACATCAGTGCCGTACTAGACAAGATGGAAACAAAATTGATATGTTATGCAGATACGGACCCTGAGGGTGAGCAAATCCACTGGGGAGTTAGGGAAAGGGAGTCAGTTTTTCTTTCTTGAGGTTTAATTGTTCTAGTGGAATGCTTAGTATTCTGAAAGTCATTGCATGACGTAATTTGTCCTTTTTGTAGCAGGAATTAAATGGCAGGCTAGCATTGTTCACTGTCTCATTTCCAGCTTCTGTCTGATGGTTATACTGTGATCACTGAAGGTCCGTTTGGCAGAGAGTTCTGACCTCTTGTGTGTTTTCTGCCATCTGCAAGATTCTTGCCAAATTTTCCTGTTACAGCAGCCACATGAATAAGATGCTATCACAAACTGTTACATAAGGAGGTTTATATTATTTACTGTACATCAGAAATCCTATGAAACAAACTGCTTTTCACCTAAATAAACATGTTTTTCAACACAGGGACAGGTTGATCATGTTACAGGTCCTTCTTGTTCAAAATGTGGTTTTGTAGTCCTGGAACTGTGAAACTAGCTAATTAACTACCAAAAACTGAAGCATGTGAATATTTTTTGGTCTTTACTGCTGCAGGTTTTCATACTGACTTTGGCAGATCAAGAGCAAATTTTCCATTTGTTTTCTTGTGGGCAAAACTATTATTGTATGTTTCAGTTTTTGTTCGGTTTTTGTTTTGTTTTGTTTTTTTTTTTAGCCCAGACTAGACTACTTTAGGAACTTTTGCATCAGTACTGTAATATTTGACAGAGTTATACCACAAAGTATCCAGTGTTGATCTTCTTGATGCTCCAGGCACTTTAAAAGTGCACAAAAATGACCTTGTTTCAAGAATTTGTACCCACAGTGTGAGCATGCACCTGGAAATCACATGTTGAAGATGTATTTGAAGAATGTGATTTTGAGCAAACAGACTGCCTATTTCATGGTTGTGAGAAGATGTTTAAGGCAGTCTAACTATGTTGATAAAGCACAGGTTTAGACAGGCTTGTTTTGCTAATTAAAATACCTTGGTATGGTATGCAGACAGTGTTACAAAGACTGGAGACTAGCAGTCATACACACCTGAAAGAGAGTTAAGCTCTATGCCCCTCTAGTATACCTCCAGACTTCATTCAGGGGGAGACAGACACATGCTTCTTGTTGAAGAAGACAGCAGCCTTCTGAAACGTAGCTGGTGTGGGAATGCTAGAAGCATAGCAGGACTGCTGTGGCACTGACATGCTTACAGAGAGAAAACTTGTGTGATTCTGACCGATGAGCAAGAACTCTGGCCAGTGCTGTCAAACTAGTGGCTCAGAAGTTTGCATGGAGGTTCTGTTTGCAGCTCTCCTGCTAATGCAACTGGTGAGGTATGCAGTGAGCCAAGTGTGCTGTGGTCCTGTGGATGGTGAGCTTCAGCCAACTGTGTTGGTGCCACACCCAGGTACAGATTGTACCAGTTATTCTTCAGTGTCTTGTATCAAGGTTACATACTTTATTTTCTTTGAATTACTTTTTGCTAGAAGTTCTGTGAAGTCGCTCTTGAGGCCTGCACAGTGGAAGTGACCACCAGGTGCAGACTCAGATGGTATGTTGGGCTGCTGTGTCATCTTGGAGTTAAAAAGCATCACTGGCTAGGTCTGTGTGAAAAAGTAAAGGCAATGGTTTTGGAACCGTAGGACAATTGAAAGTTAGAAAATATTATTTATATTTCCGGCCCCTTCAAATAATTAGTTTTGCTTGGAAATTGTTGGTGTTTAATGATGACCAAGAAGTGAGCTTTGCTCATTGGTGGATAGAATCACTTTTTTCCAACTACGGATGCTTTCTGTATTTTGTATGCCATGCTCTGTTTTCTTTTTGTGCTGGAACATACTGCATGGTAGTCCTGTCATGAAATGAGCAGCCTTCCTTAGAGGTGTTGTTCATTTTTAGAACTTTCTGCGCTAGTATTTTTGTTTATTCAATTTGATATTCTTGCAACAGTTTCTGAGGAGATGGATTGCGAGTTCTAATTCCTCCGGCTTGTCTACAATCAGTCGGAGAAGAGTGACTTTTATATATCTTTTCCATACTATTTCCATTGTCTCAGGGTTAGCCAGACTCAACATTTTCTCAAGTGAAAGAGCAAAAGGTATGCTGTATGAGCAGTGCTAAGTTTTTGCTGTGTCTAAACTCCAGTTCTAGTTGAAATATGCCTATGATACTTTTCAGACATTGGACATGTTTATGTAACTTGTCACAACCCTCAATAATGCCGTGTGGTGGGAGAATAAAAAAGTTGATAGTTGAGATGACTGATGTTAATTTTTTCTAGTCCTTGGTAATGGGGCAATGTTTCCTTTGAAAGCTTGATGACAACCTTACTTGATAGACTGGCTGCCCATGAATAACTGATGTTACATTTTTATTGTCATGTCTTGTCAGGAAGGCCTGGCTCTAAATTGCAGGTGATGGTAGTAGGTGCATGTAGGTATTCAAAATCTTTTTCTAGGATGGGGATTTTGTAACAGTATGACTAACAGATCGGAAAGGTGCACTTACTACTTTAGTTAGAGCTAGCTTCGGTAAAATTGTCCACTTTTATCTATGCAGTCATGCGATGAAACTTGATTGAAAAAATCTGGGTTAAACATTGTTTTCTGTACTGGTGAGAGGGAGGGAGCATAGTGGAAACAACCGAAGTAGCAGAAAAGAATTGAAAGTTTCTGCGAAAAGCTGATTGATGGCATATTGTTCTAATGCCTAATGTTGAAAAAGAATAGAGGTTGTTGCCCATCAGCCAGGTTTCCTGCTCGTTGAGAAATGTATTCGTCTTGTTCATCTGGAAATTCCACATGTGTTTCTGCCTTTTAAGGATAACAGGTGTTAATTTTAATACAAGTATGTGAGCTTTTAATTATAAATGGTATTGGATGGTGTTTTCTGAAAACATAGCTTTGTCCTCTGGTTCAGCAAATGGCTAAGCAATGCCACACCAAGCGGGAGCATTACTGTATGTAAATTGCTCTGGTTTTGTGGTTATATTAACACCCACTTAGGAACTTGTTGAAACAGCTATGAGTACATTGAGACAGCTTATGTTCTAATTATGGGTCATTTATATTCCTTTATGAAGACAGACAGAACTCACTGCCTCTGTGTCCTTCCATAAGGTACTAATTAAATTGTTTGGTCACATGTCCTTTCTACTTCCATTTTAGGTCTTCTAGTCTGAAGGAAGTGGGTGTTTTTTGGTGGTTTTTTTTTGTTTTCCCAGTAAGGTAATTGAGAAGGTATTGTGAAAACTGTTGCTATGATTTGGACTCTTCCAACATCTGAGTAGCTCTGTGTCCTCTCAGGAATCTTTCGTTGTAGTGGTCTATGTCATGCAAGTGATGGTGTCTTTTTGGTAATAGTCCAGAATTTTTAAACTTTAGTCATGTTGATCACGTATTCAGTTAGTATGTGCATTTTTCTTAATATGCAAGAGCAGCTAAGTTTTGAGAGGAAAGTAGCAAAACCTGGGAAAACAGTAGTTTTAAGAAGAACTGAGTTTCTTTTTTGTAACTTATATACAGGTGTTGGCCAGGTGTTCCCCGAAACCTTTTCTTCCTGGTAAACACTGCTACTTGTTGCTTTTCCAGGTCCTGCTTTGAGTCGCAACACCCCCCACCCCCCACCATTTTCTTGGGCTCAGGCTGCAGTCCACAGTGCAATGGTGTTTCTTTTGGGATTTAAAGTGCACTGGGTTGAAGCAGGATCACCTGCTTGCTTGAGTTTCAGATCAGTACCACTAATGTGGGCTTATCATCCCTGTGAGCCAAATTATTAAGCTTGTTTACATTACACTGTCAGCTCAATTTTCTAGTATGGACTGTTGCTATTCTGGGCCCCAATTGTCTTGAAAGCCACCTTTCTGTGATTTTATTTGATCCAAGGCTCATCTGTCCTGTAAGAGCTTTAGAGTCCAGCTGCAAGTGAGGCATGATTTAAGTAAGACATTTTAGAAAGTGGCCTGTGGTTGTGCAGGTACCTTTTTTAGAGACCAGAACAGCCAGGTAGCATGTCATCTTTAGTAGAAACTGTAGCTGAGCTTGCAGTTCACAGCCTCCAGTAGCTTGGATAGGAGAAATATCAAGGTGCACCACTGTTTTGAGAACAGTGAGTTTTCAAAACGTTTTGCAGTAGTCTTCATTTTTGTCATGAGGTCCGTGATACTATTAAATGAGATGGAAGGCAACAATATAAGGGAAAATGAGTTATGAGGAGAGGAATGCCTGTTCCATGTTTTTTCTTGAAACATATAGTGGGGTGGGAGAAGTTATATAAGAAGACAGACTTAAGAACATCATCATCAAACTGAAAGAGGGTAGATTTAGATGTAGATGTTGGGGAAAAACTCTTCACCTTGTGTGTGTTGAGGCACTGGAGCAGCTTGCCTGGAGAAACTGTGGCTTACCCTATTCCTCTAAGTGTTCAGGGCTAGTCTGGGATAGCGTTCTGATCAGCCTGGTCTAGTGGAAGGTGACCCTGCTTATGGCAGAGGGTTAGAATGAGGTAGGTTTTGAAGTCCTTTCTGACCCAAACTATTCTATGATTCTGTGAACATTGTAGGGGCCTCTCTGTGAGATAATTTAAAAGAGCTTGAGTAAGCGGCCCAAAGGTTTGAAATAACTAGCAAATAATTAATGAGAGTAAAGAAATGCTTGTGAGGTAAACCTGTACAAGGGGCAGTTTTAAGTTAATTAAAAGGACAAAATGGCCACTCTGAGTAGACCAGTACAAACTAAGTCATAGGCTGAAGGAGAAACATGAAGATGAGAAGGTGTCTTAATTACTTTTGAAACTCTGGCTGATGAACTGTGTACTTCTCCTTAATATTTTGTGTGAAGTGTTACCAGCTAGCACTTTAGTGATGCAGACTCTCTGGTAGTGTTATATCAGTTTTCAACCCCTAGTGCTAAGTGAGTAGTATGCTTGAGTATGACAGCAGGCAGCAGCAGCAGCCTGAGACTTGTTTGGCATGGGATTGTGTTCACAAATTGGAAATATACTCTTGTGACCAACTTTGTTGTTCTTGCACGTCCAGATGGATGGAGGCCTGTTTGAATGAAGAGCTGCCTGCCACAACAGAGCTGGAAGAAGGATTGAGAAATGGAGTCTACCTGGCAAAACTTGGAAACTTTTTCTCCCCTAAAGTGGTTTCTGTGAAGAAAATCTATGATAGAGAACAGACGAGGTATAAGGTGAGTGCTGTTGACCATGGATACTTCTTTAGATAGACATCTAAAATGGGAATATGTACACATGGAGGTACAGTGAGAAAATAAGCAGGAAGTTAATTTGTATTAGTCTTACCTGAGAGCCTCTGCCTTCACTCTAGAATAATGGTTAAATGAGGGGATGGGTGGACTCTTAGCTTTATACCTGATCTTGCACTTAGGTGAAATAATTTGTCATAAAGAGTCAATATAAGCGTATATAGGAGACTTCAGACTTCTTTCCTGCAAAAGTAGTGTTTTCACTGTCTGCGTTAATTAACCTCCCTGCTATTCTTGACAGTTGTGATATTTTGTTTCTTACTGTCCTCCCTCTTGTTTCTGTCAATTTTTTATTTCAGGCAACTGGTCTCCACTTCCGACATACAGATAATGTAATCCAGTGGCTGAATGCCATGTCTGAGATTGGTCTCCCCAAGGTAACTTCTGTCTTGAACATTCAAATAAATAATCTCAGAAAAGCTTTGCATTCTGTGGAATTATTAGCTGTTATAAAAAAAATCAGCACACTTACTCTAGTTAATTATTAAATTTCTAGATTTGTGTCCCTATAGAAACTCTCTCCTAAAACTTTCTGAAAGATTTAATTCTGCTACATGTGTGAGAATGACTAGGAGCAAAATAATTTATCTGTGTGTACTATATCCCTAATGTTACTTATGTTGCATAATATCTGCATTACATTGTTCTTGCCATGCATTCTTTTGAGCAGTATCAAGGCGGCAGTTTTATTGTGGAGGTTTTTTTAGGAATCAATACTAAAAGTAGCAGCGCAACAGAAAATACCATATTCTCTGTTTCTTCAGGTTTTCCTATGAAATTTTCACATCAAGTTGAAATGTTCCTGATGTAGCTTAATCAAATATAGATTATTGACTTGACTAGAGAAATGGCTGGATAAACTTCTCTGAGCTAATAAACTCAGTTGCCTGAAAATGGGACTGTGATAGCATTGGGCTGATAGTCAAGTTTTTTTGTAGCTGTGTTATGCATAGTCTCACCAAAACTGGCATTGTGAGTTTAATCTGATGTATGTTTTCTTTTTAACTAACTTGTTGTTGTTTACTAGTTGAGCTGTCCTGGGATCTATGATGATCTTACGGAAACACATTTGGGATTAGGAAATACTGAAATATGCTGTTAGAGTGGTTAGGTGAAAAGAAATGAGGAGGGATTTAGACAGAGAGACATTAAGTGCCAGGTATGAGGTAAGGTTTTTCAGATGCAAGTAAGCTTTGGGTGAAAGTAAATGTGTGAGAAGGTGTTAAACAAACTGGGCTTGGGTTCAGTACATTTACAAGAGATACTGAAGTTTTGAGTATTTTCCCATACAGAACAGCCAAGGAACTGATGCTGTGGAATTGAGAGTAATTCAGTTGCTCTTGCCTTTACAGAAGGAGCAATGCTATTTTGTGCTCATAGGCAGCAGCAGGGAACCTTTAAATAACTGGAAAATAACATACTTTGTCAGGACTTCTGAAATAACTGAAACTTCAGTATCAATCCCTTTTGTTAAACTTTGAAGAGCTTTGTGTTTGAGACTGTCTGAAAGCTTTTGGGTTCACTTAACTGAAAATGTAGTATGCAGAGCACCTCAGTGCTGGTGTGGATTTCCCTTTTAAACTGTCTCTCCTCCTGTTTCAACTGCATTTATTCCAAACAAAATTGTCCTTTCTCTCTTCTGCAAAACTTCTTTTCATCCTTTGGCTTTCACCAAAGTCCTCACTAGTACCTCATAACCCAGTATCTCGGTGCACACGAAAAGAAAGATTCTGCCCATTCACATATGTTGAACTTGGGAGGAAAAGGGGAGCTCTGGTTTGGTGTTAAAAACAAAAGGAAGGATTGACCCTTCAAGTAGGAGGAGCATTGGCCCAGGGCACAAAAACTTGAAGAGTTATGGTCCATGAGCTGTTTCTCTGGTGTAATGAGGAGGAATTGAGCTGTTGTGATTTGGCTGTATAGAGTGAGTATAATTCAGACTGCTAACTTTGTTTTATCTTTAGATATTCTACCCAGAAACAACAGATATCTATGATCGCAAGAACATGCCACGCTGTATCTATTGTATTCATGCACTCAGGTAAGGAATATCAGACAGAAATCTGATTGCTTCTGAAATCTTTCTGCAAAGCTGAAAGGTGGCAGGAGAGAGAGCCGAACTGAAGGCTAGATGAGGGCAAATTTTCTAGCAGAATCTAGAATCTCATCAGGTCAGAGCAAAGATCCATGAAGCCAATGTTTTGCCTTGGGCAGTGGCCAAATGAGATTCTGAAGCAAAAATCAGTCAAGTATGTTGCGATTACTACCTTTTCATTCAAATTCCCACCCTCTCTTCTGCCTGAGGCAGAGCTAGACATCCTTTAATCAAGAAAATAGTAAGGCACTGGCACAGACTGCCCAGAGAAGCTTCAGCTGTCCCATCCATGGAAGTTCAACACCAGGTTGGATGGGGCTTGGAGCAGCTTGTGATAGTGGATGGTGTCCCTGCCTGTGGCAGTGGGATGAGTTGGAACTAAATGATCTTTAAGGTGCCTTCCAAACCACGCCTTTCTGTGATTCTGTGATCTCTGTTGACCTAGCATGACAAGCAAAAAGTAGAGGGATTGCTTTTCTTTTCCCAGACCCATCTATACTCAGCTGCATGGGTTCATCCATCCTTTGTAGCAGTTCGGTTTCTCTTCAGGCTGCAGCTGTATACATTAACCCCATTTTAGTAAGCCAAATCTCCCTAGTGAATACTTCACAATTTTTGATGACTCACCTGCAATCCTGTGTCCAGTTCTAGGCTCTCCAGCATAAGAGAGACACAAACATGCTGGAGAGAGTTGAAGGAAGGGTCACTAAGATGATAGTGAACTAGAGGATCTCCTGTCAGGACAGGCTGAGACAGTTGGGACTATTCAGCCTAGATAACATATAGTGCCACGGGAATCTCAACAATGTGTGCAGCTATCTGAAGGGAGGATGCAAAGGAGATGTGAAGCCAGGCTCTTCTCAGTGATGTCCCATGATGTGACAAGAGGCAAATGGCATAATCTGAACTGTAGGAGGGTCTCTCTTTACATCAGGAAATGCTTCATTTACTGAGAGAGTGACCAAGGATTGGCACAGGTTTCTGAAATGTGTAGTATCCATTGTTTTGATCCTCAAAAGCCATCTGGACACAATCCTGGGGAACTTGATCCTGTGTGACCTGGTTTGAAAAGGGAGCTTGAATGAGACAGCCTTGAAGGTGCCCTTCTAGCTTCAACTATGCTGTAATTCTCTGGAGACTTCATAGTGGTGGGCCAGTTATGTTCAGCTGAGGGGGAAAGAGAGGAGTCAGCTCACTCTCTTGGTGGTTTATCAGCTGCTATATTGGCTTACCTGTCCTTGAATCTATGTCTCCTAAAATTGTATCATTGTCAGAATCACAAGGAAAAATTACTAGTTCTAATTATTTGCTTGTTTTCTTTTCTAGCCTGTACCTTTTTAAACTGGGTCTTGCCCCCCAGATTCAGGATTTATATGGCAAGGTCGACTTCACAGGTAAAAAAAACCCAACATTCATGTATGCTGCCTTTATCTCATACTCTGTGAGATCAGTTGTTGAACACTTGTTTAGGTCAATTAAAGGATTTTTACTGTCGATACCCGAAATGAAAACAAATTATAAATTAATGGCTGTGAGGAGTTTTAATAATTTAAGAAAAAGATGTTAATTTGCCAGCTTCTGAGCCAGGGAGTTAGACAATCATCAGTTCACTAATCATTTACTTTCACAAATAACTATGTCTTAACTCCTCTAATAATAACTCCTGTCATTATTGTAAGGTGCTTAAGCCTTGCATCCAGTTTCTCCTCGGGAGAATTTTCAGTTTGGAACTTGCTACATGGTTCTGACCTCCTGCAACAGTTTAGAGGTGCCATCAGTTGAAGAAGTGTTTGCCAGCTGATCTGCTGCAGGAGATGCCAGCACAAAGCTGTGTGTCCACATACCTCCTCGTAGGCTCACTTCCTTAATTTTGCGAAAGTGTCCCATTCTGTGTTTTGCATTAGTGAGGCTCTTGCCCGAGGGCACACATCTGGTTTAATAGGTGTATAAACTTTATTTCCCTGCAAATTGTTGATTTGTCGTTGATTATACTTAAATGCTAAACTATTAACTCTCTTTTGGAGTTGTATGGTATTTAGCAACTGCATGTCTTGACGCACTCCATTCGCTTCTCTCAGTACTGTCTGTTTGTGTGGGAAAAGAAACTCTTAAACTACTGCCTGTGCATTTTCCTGACCTCTTGGCAACCACAGTTGAGGTACCTCAGAATGGAGTCTGTTTCTAGCTCCTCATGAGAGTTCTTGCATTGTTTTCTAGTAAGAAAAACTATAGAATACTCCCATATGAGTTTCTGGGAGAAATGTAGATTTTAGGAAAGTGTGCAAAATGTCTTAGCATTTTCATTTCTTTTGTTTCACTTACTGAGTTATAGTCAAAGTATTATTCAAATGATAAATGTCATCTGTTGTAGCTATCCTATTTTTTTTTTTTTAGCAGCAGTTAGTATAGCAGTGCTAATGCATTTAAACCCATGTAACACTTCAATGTATGTTTCAGAGGAGGAAATTAGTAATATGAGGCTTGAACTGGAGAAGTATGGTATTCAGATGCCTGCCTTCAGCAAGATTGGAGGAATTCTTGCAAATGAACTTTCTGTGGATGAAGCTGCATGTAAGGAAAAATGGCATTTTGTTTTCTTATTCAAGTCAGCAGATCATTTAAGTGTGGTTTTAATGCTGTCTAGAACAGCTTTTCTAATAGGCCTTTTGGAAGACTGGGAAGATGTTTTTATTCTTTCCCTTGTGTATTTTAATTTTTTCTGGATCGTGATGATTCGACTACTTCAAGTATTGTGTGAGGAAAATCAATCCACAAACACCAGAGGTTTCTGTCCAAAAAGGAGACTGAGGAGTCCTGGAACTGTATTTGAATAAAGGGAGAGGCCATGGGGCATTTCCCCTGGGGTCTCTTAGATTTTGGAGGACGCAGTTTCCTTTTTATCCCGATTTCCTGCCTTTCCCTCTCTCTTTCCCCATTGGCTGAGATATTTGAGAGGCGCAGACTTTCCAAAAATGCCCAATACCTGAGACCCCTCCCTAAGGTATAATCCCCCCCTATTGTCCTTCCCTTGCATCACTCAGCGGAATTTCTTATGGAATTTATGGATCTTCTCATTGTTCTTCTCATTTTTCAATATTTTATTTTATGTATCTGCAGACCTTTGGTTTGTTTGCAAATGCAAATTTCCATTCATCAATTAGAGGAATTCTCCCCATTGTTTCTTTTACCTCTCACTGCTGGTTTTTTCTACTGGCAAGACCCACAGTTTATTTGTAAAGAAAGTTCCTTATTCCTTTCAATTGTAACTAGAAAGCAGTCTGCTGTGTTTTTCAGCAACACAAAGCCTCGATGTAATGAGAGATACTTTGATAATTCTTTGCTTTCCAGTTAATGTTCAGATAATTTTTCAGCTCTTTTCAAAACAGGAGTTCTTGATTCCTTGATTTTTAACAAGGCTGTTTTGTTTGGGACTAACGGGCAGACCATGGCTTGTTTTTCAGTGCATGCTGCTGTAATTGCCATTAATGAAGCAATTGACCGTCAGGTTCCAGCTGACACTCTTACAGCAATGAAGAACCCTAATGCCCTGCTAATAAATCTGGACGATCAACTGGAATCCACATACCAAGCCACACTCTACAGAGCAAAGCAAGATAAGATGGAGAATGCTAAAAACAGGGTAGCTTAGTTCTTCTTTCAAACCATTTGCATGCATTGCTATTTTGTATTGCAGTGTGTTACAGTCCTGTACCTATAGTCTCACGTGGATTTCCTTGTGTCATTCTGTTATATTCCCCAGTAACAGCTAATAGCTATGTTAGGTCTATTTAGCTGTGTGAAATATGAGCCACATGGATACACAATTCCTGTCAGTGTTTTTATGTTGGGAATGCATCCTTCTATTTCATGCAGTGGAAATATATTTTCCTAACAAGGAAATGATGAGCAAAACTGACTGATGCTGGAAGTGGTCTGTGTTGCTTTAGAACACTGTATAATGCATACTTAGCTCTGTGTACTGCTTTCTATGTTCTGGAGCTCTACTGTTTCTTCAGTAGAGCCATTACATTGAAATAAGATGTTTCTAAGCTGTCTGTATCAGAGTTTGACTATGGTTACTCTAAATGTATTTATGTCTAGGGCTTCTTTTTGCATGTGTAGAGGTAGTGTATCCATGGCCTGTCACAACTTTATATGGGTAAACAGCTACCCCTCCTGACCGTTTCAGTTAGGTGGTCTGTAAGGGAGAAGGAAGCTGTAGAAACCCTGATTAGTTTTTTTTCATCTTCAGATTACCTCAGAAAGCTCAGATAGAGAGAGGGATGTGTATGAAGAACTTCTGACTCAAGCTGAGATTCAGGGAAACATCAATAAAGTGAACAGTAGGTATCATGTTACAAAAATAGTCTTAATTAAAAGAGTATGTTTTTAAAAATTATACCTATGCTCCTCTCTTCCTGTTATGCTGACAAAATTTAAAGGCAGCTCCCTTGTTTGTGTGGGTTGTTTTAGTGGTGGGGTGTTCTGGTTTTCTTCACTTGAGTGGTTTTGTTGTTGTTGTTAGTTGGTTTTGGTCTTTTAGTCATTATTAGTACATAGTTGTAAGCTTAATTCACTACAGCTTCTGTTACCATTCCTTTTGGAAATGGATTGTCTGTGTTGCTGAGCTCTTTGATTTTCATCTTGAATAGTGGATGCCATTTCCAACCATTAGCCAGTTTTCCAGGCTTATAATTAGTGATTGACTTCATAATTGACTGTAAAGTGTTCCTTTTGGATTACATACCTAACTTGCTATCTATCAGGTTTAAGAGTATTTCTTTCTGAGTGGTATGTTATGTAAACCATGGGACTTTCTCAAAACTCTGTTTACTGTTGCTAGCACATGCAGCCATATCAAAGATTGGCCTGGCTTTGGAACGAGGAGATGCATTAGCACTGTATGAAGCTTTGGCAACACCAGCCCTGGGACTCCAAGGATTGCTGCGAGAAAATTGTGATTGGTATTTCAAGCAGTTTTTGAACGACAGGCAACAGAAGCAGGAGGTATGGAGAAGTGTGGATTTCCCCGATCTGTGAGGTTTTCCCCCTGCTTCTGCCTTTCACTGTACACTGTATACTAACCACTTGGTACATACCTGCATTACAGTTCAGTATTGGCTAGAAAAAGTTAGTGTTAAGAGATAAAAGCATTCAGTTAAGCCTATCTATTACTTAGGTTTTATCTCTGCATGTTGAAGGCCAGTATAATGTTTGTATGTATGTGTACATATAATTGACCAAACCTTAAACTACTAACTTGTACATGTATAGAACTATTAAAATTAAGGTGTGTCCTCCCTCATTTTACTATTGTCAGTGCCCACATAATGTGGATATATGTGTTTTATAAACACCTATCAGATAAGCATGAACTACACGCACTGTTGAGAATGCCATCATACACCACTTGCAGCCATGGTGCTTGGGGACGTGGTTTAGGGGTAGACTTGGCAGTATTAGGTGCATGGTCGGACTCAGTGATCCTAAGGGTCTTTTTCAGCTTCAGTGATTCTACCCAAGTTATTCGAGCCCTCCTGCTTTCCTAGTTACTCAGTCTCATTTTCTGTTTGTATTTGTATAGTATCATATAGTCCAAGAAGCATGTATATATAAGCCAAAGCTGCATGTTGTCCATTTCGATGTTCTGCTAACTCTTTAGTTGCTCAGAGGTAAAATGCAACTTTACATAATCGATTATTTCACGCCAAACTGCGCAATTGCTGATCTCACTCCAGCATGCAGCTCATGTACAGGGAGTCTTTTCCCACAAAATTGTGCCTGCTGTCTTAAGTATTTTATCATTTTGGAAGCAGTCTTGCCTTTAATTGCTCTGTTCATGGGACTGCACTTCTGATATAAACAAGATCAGGTCTTTCAGCACCTAAATTGAGAATCTGGTGAGTAATTTCTGATTTCCTTATGTATATGGCATTAGGGTGTTTTAAGTTCAAGTGGAGTATTTTTATTGACGTAATTGAAATTAATAACACAGCATTGTTTCACCCTTACAGTTTCTATTTTTTCTTTAGGCTGGCCTTACAGGTCCTCTGCAGAAGGAAGAGTTGCAGTTGGGAGTGGATGCTGCTAACAGGGCAGCACAACAGTACCAGCAAAGTAAGGATCAACAGAAATCATTGCAGCAAAGTCACCATGGATATGATCAAGAAAATGAGGCAGCACAGTATTTAGGTCTATTGTGAATGGTCATTATGAATGTTCTTTAAGTACTTTACAGCTGCTAAGAACATTAAAGAGAGATGGTTGCCCTAATTATATGTAGTGTCTTTTATCCAGCTCTTACAATGTGGCTGGAGATAACAGCATATAATTTGAATTAAGAAACAGAATTTTTGCATTCGCCTTAAATAATCTATTTTTATATAATATTTTTATGATTTTTTGTGCTGCGGATCTGTGAGGGTAATCTTGATTGCTCCAAGAGACGTGAAAGATAGGTTTATCTGCTGATCATTCACATTGAGCTACAGAACCTTTACTAATCTGAATATCAGGCAGCAAATAAAATGCAGATCTTTTGCTAATTGTTTTTTGATAGATGCTTCTGAGACCACACAGAGCTCTGACTGTGCAGGCACAATTGACTTTGTGATAGGTAGAAAGGATACTACCAGAGATTTGAGGAGAGAGAATTTAGAATACAGGAGGAAAATAGTGAATGCTGAATTAAGCAGGCAGCTACTTTCAAAGTACCTGACTTGTTAGGCATGGAAGTCCACATTTGTTTACCTACTTGCAGTGTTTTAAGTTAGCCAGCATTTACCAGCTGTGGAGTGCCTGTGTTACTGCCTTGAGCAGAGTAGAGGTAAAAAGGAATAGAAAATGGGTATGATTCACCCATCCAAAATTTTGCAATGAGGCTACTTGCTATTGGAATACTGAAATGATAAAAAGAGTCCCTTGATAACCAGACAAAAAGGTGAACTACTATTAAATATGAGCATTGTGTGTTTTAATTGCCTTCAGTAATGGAAGAGTAACTAACTGGGGATGTATTGGTCTGAGAGTTTGTCTCTTTCTCTGCAGTTAGGGTATTATTCTTTCTCTAATTAAGTATTTGAGTAAAATGAAAGTGCTGTTATTGTGGGAGCCTCAACTGTCTGCCTTCCTTATTCTTTATGTTCTTTGAATTTCTAGAATTGGCAGCAGTAGCCAGAATTAATTCAGCAATTCAAATGGGTGATGCTGATAAGACTGTGGCAGAAATGATGAATCCAGAGGCCCAGTTACCAGAAGTTTATGCATTTGCTGCAGATCTTTACCAAAGGGAGCTGGCCACCTTACAGCAACAGAGCCCTGAAGTAAGTATTTCCTTCTCTGTTATTTCTGGAAGTTGGCATGAGCCACTACCTTGTCTGTTTTCTTAAATACATTCTCTGGAACAAAACTGTCTTTTCATAGAACTGCTTTGGTGTTTGGTCTGTTCTCATGTGGGTTTAATCCTTAAATCTTCATCTAATTGGCTTTGTAAGACTGTACCTCAATCTCTTACTTGGTGCTCTAGCTTTGTTTATGATACTCATCTTTCTACTTGTTGTCTTAAACAATATCCCTTTGCCCTGTTACATGTCTGTTCTGACAGCTTCTCTGTTGTTTTCTATGTGCAACAATAGTTTGTATAGAACAAATAGGATTAATTCGTTGTCCTCTTTGTATGCAGGGTCACCTCACCCATCCAGAACTCTCTGTTGCTGTAGAGATGCTGTCTTCTGTGGCCCTGATTAACAGGGCCTTGGATTCAGGGGATATGAATACAGTGTGGAAACAACTGAGCAGCCCTGTCACAGGCCTTACAAACATTGAGGATGAGAACTCTCAGAGGTGAGCAATTCAAGGAATCGTACCTGACCTTGATGTTGCTTATGTTCTGTGACTTCATGAATTTTCTTTTCCTCCTCTTAAATTTTGTATTATTTCTACATCATTTGTTACAGTATCGATTTAATCTCTGCTGTCTCTTGCATCTTGTTTTTGCGATTATTATTTCTTCCTGGTCAGATTCCCATGCTGTCTCTCAATGCTTTCTCATGATTTCACATTAAAGCCACACTGTAATACCATTAGGTCATCACTACTACTTACACCGGCTCACCCACCGTTTTCTTTGTCCTGGTCCCTCATTCAGTGTTTCACTGCTTTTTTCTGTTTGTCAGTTTTGTCTGTTTGAAGCTGCTTCACATTTGTGCTGACCATCCTCCACAAAGCATTTCTCTTTCTCCCCATTTTCAGTTTCAACCCTCATGTTGCCTCTCCCACTTTGTGTGCAGTTCTCAGTGCTGGGTTGTGTGCTCCCTCGCCAGCTTGTTGCAGTGTGATGTATACTGGGTTTGGGTCTCGTTTTCTGACAGATACATGGATGATTTGGTGAAGCTAAGAGCTGAAAGAAGTGCAGAAGGAAATGAATTTGTCACATGGAATGATATCCAGTCATGTATTGATCATGTGAATAAAGTTGTGCGTGAAGAACATGAAAGTAAGTTTTTCTGTTCAATTCATGCTAGACCGATTGTAGCTTATAAGGAATGCTAAAATTAGGTGTGTGCCAATACAAAATGTTATTGATTGACTTGTGTTGTACGTTAGATATCTAGGAAGATCTTAGTTGTGAACAAGACTTGGTGATCTGTAATCTGAAAGTCTTGATTGTGGAACTGTTTGTTGATGGAGATATCAGACAATCAGGTGTGTTTGTGGTATTGACGTCAGTATTTCAAAACTGTTTATTAATCCTTACGGTGCAAATTTCAACCCTTTTTGGATTGAAAATGCATTGTCTGGTATCAGTGTCTAGGCTTAGTCTAGAATCTTCTCAGTTTGCTTCAATCCCCTGAATTTAATAAAAGCTAGTGTTACCAAAATCTGTCAGTTAGTTGTAGCCTTGTCTTGGAGTGCTCCATCCTCCTTCCTAATTTGCTGCATTCAGTAGAAGATATTTCTCTTGAAGTCTTATCCTTTCTTTGATGGCAACTTTTACCCTTATTCCTTTTCATTTTTTTTTTTTTAAATCTGCATTGGTCTTTTTACCTTCCCAGTATTTGATTCCCCGGTTTAGTTCCCAGTATTTAGCTCCCTATCGGAAGACGTGCAAAAACCTTTTGGAGTTACAAGTGTCTAATGCAGACCACTGATGAGACTCCAGCTCCCTGGGTACCGGGACACCAATATGTGAGCTCTCACCATGACCATGCTTCTGAGGTTAATCCTTCAGCTGTACTGTGTGTGTTATGCCCTGCCATCACACTGCTCAATGTTTCCCTACAGGGCTTATTCACCTGGAGCATGGAAACCTGTTTCTTTGCATTTGTATAAAATGTGTGATCGAGGAATCACCATTAATGCATTGCATTCACTTACAGGCATTTGGTTGGTAGATCTACACTGAAGAGAACAGGAAAAGATGTAGTATATACAAACATATGCAGTGCCAGGTTCAATGTGGCTTGGAGGAGCCTGGTCTCTAGTCTTCTTGGTCTAGTTGAAGGTGTGCTTTGCCCATGGTGGGGTGGTTTGGAGCTGGGTGATCTTTAATCTCCCTTCCAACCCAAACCACTATATGCAGCAAAGTGTCAGTACTGAAAATTAAATACTCATGAATGAAAAAAATGACTGATGCAAGCTGAAAATGGTGAATGAGTGTTAACATAATTTCCATGCTTCTAGTCCTGCATGTTTTTTAGTTCTATTTTTCAGTAATATTTATGTTAATGTGGGTCTTTTAGCAGTGATGAAAGGCTGGGCCTGAGTGTAATTATGAAAATTCCATCAAAACAGAAGTAATTCTTCTTGCACTAAGACAGAATTAGTTGACTTAAATTCCAGAGTGAAGACAGAGGAGTCCTTGAAATAGTACAGTTAAACAAACTTATTCTTCAATAGACCCTTGTGATGTTCTGTTTCAGATGGTTTAATTTTCTTTTTTTATTTTCTCTCATTTTCATTAAAGGTTCATGTTTTTTGTTTATGACCAATACTGAAAACCTCCTGGTTTTGACACCAACTTTTAAGCTATCTTTGCAATATTTGTAGTTTTGTAATATTAAATGTCAAAGCCTTGCATCATAAGGCAGGAGAGATTCGTCAAAAGTATGGAGATGATGCTAAAGTTTGTGTTGTGTGCTAAGACAAGCAGGTGTCTTCTGCCACTCCTTGTGTACTTGGTGTGTTGTGTTTCACCTTGCAAAGCTTATACTCTAGAGAGGGTTAACTTTTAAATCTAAAGCTTGCTATCGTGGTTAACTTGTTTCCTACCTCTCCAAATAGACACCGTGTTTCCTGTTTGGGTCACTTAAGTAGATTTGTTGAAACCACACAAACAGCTGCCGGACTAGGTGCTAATTTCATAGTATTTTTTCTATGTAAGAGGTCACAGTGGAATTCTGAAAGTCTGTGTAGTCCCAACATCCTGGTTTTTTTTAATGATCCTTATCTTACAAGAAAAGGTGCAGAAAATCCTGTAATGAGATAAATTGTTCTCCTGGGGAATTTCCTAATTTTTTGGTCTGCTTCATATATGCTCTTACGCAAAGATATATTTTATCTTCTCTCTATGAATAAGTTAAGTTAGTCAGAGAAGGTCCTCAGGCTTTATGGCCAGATATATATTTTTTTTTTTTTCTGTGCCCTTTCTTAAGTTATTGTATCTATTTTTTTATAGAAACCATGCCATCATTTTAGTGATGCAGTTCTTGAAATGTCCTAAACACACAATTTTCCTTGATCTCTGCTCCCTCCAAACACAGTCTCTTCCCTGAGATATTCTATTTTTTGTGTGAACTTCTGTTTTGTGAGTCTTGTGTTGAAGAGTCACAATCTCTGAATACAATAACTAATGCTGGAGATTGCCACACTTAGCTTCTTTCTTTAATCTAAAAAACTTCTTTGTTCTGCACTGAACAAACCATGTTTGGATCCTTTTTTAAGCAGGAAGTTTAATCAGATGAACTCTGGAGTTCATCACAACCTGAGTAACTTCATATTTTCAGGAGACAGTTGCTATAGATGTAGATAGACCCTGTTTGCATTTAGCTAACTGTAAGGTCTTTATGTTGCTGAATGTAAATTTTACTGTTCTTGAATAGCATCCACTTCTCTGATAATACAACTGGTACTGCATATGTATGTAAATAAGAGTTTTCTAAAACATGAAGCTACTGTATGGTATTCCATACAAGTCTTTAGTTTCATGTGAAGATTTCTTTCTGGAGGAACCAGAACCTTAGAATATTACGAACTTTGGCCATTTGGGCTTTGATAATTCTCTTCTAGAAGCTCTCAGCTGGGTGTCTGAGGATTCAGTTTTGCTCCTGCATGTGGTGTCCCTGAGTAATTATTTTTTTAAACTTTATTTTTTTAATTGCAACACTCAGGAATTAAAACTGCTTTGTGGGGGAGAAATAGCCTTGGTTTCTTTACTAGTAAATGATATTTTTTGTTAAGAATTTTGTGATTCTAGCTGTTACTTGATTTAGGAAGGGCTAACTGCACTTTTCTTCTGAAATGATGCTTGTGATTATTGTTGACTAAGAATGCAACTTTGTCCCCCTTTGCATTCCTCCCTAGGGATTTTGGCAATTGGTCTTATTAATGAAGCTCTGGATGAAGGGGATACCAAGAAGACTCTTCAAGCCTTACAGACTCCTGCAGCAAAACTGGAGGGTGTAGCCCCGAAGGTAGCACAGCATTACCAGGATACACTACTTCGAGCCAAGAGAGAGAAAGCACAGGTGAGTGCAGTTAAATGCACCTCTTGCAAGACCTTTGCATTAGTGTTACTGGATTCTTACTGGTTTTGAAAGTCAGGAATCACAATTGACTGCCCACAAATGGAGAGGTGGGCATTCTGCATACCTTCAGCTGATCTTAACCAGTCAGTTTGGATCTTTCTGTACTAGAGAAAGAGATTTCAGCTAACAGTGTGAATCCATGAACTCTGGAGATGGGTGTAAGGATATGAAGTGCATGTGGTGGCTTGCTACAGCTAAACTCATGTCCAAAGTGAGATAGGTATCTTTTTTTGGAAAAATAGTATGCATCATCTGTTTTTGCGAGAAGACCATGTTCATTCGAGGAGTACTGAACTTCTGATTGCAAGTTTTCTGCAGCCTTAAGTATTTTCTTCTAATGTTCTTCATTAAATGTAGTCATAGGTACAGTATATATGGCAAAAAGAAAATTCCTGAAAGTAGAAAAAACCTTAAAGTGCTAAATTGGAAAAAAGATGTGAAGCAACATACATGCTGCCAGCAAAATATATGCTGTTGTTCACCTTATGACACTTTCATAGCTTATGACTTTCTTGAGCAGAAATCATAGGACTTTTACCTACTTGTACGTAGTTGCAGGTTTCAATAACTGAAAGGTGCAGAGAGGAAAGAGCAAGTTTCATCTTACAGGTATAAGAAAGGATAACGAGTGCCCATGTGTGTACACAAGTGATTTTTTTGAGTAGTAGGGATAGGACCTTGGGTTTTTTTTTTCCTCATTTGTTTACAGAGAAGTAGCAGATGCCTGCATTCAGTGGCTTGAGAGTGATTTGTTTTCTTTTTTCTGCTGTGAAGCTCATTGCTCTATTAGCAATGCACAATTTTGTACAGAGGCTAAGGTCTAGATTGTGTTGAACACTTTGTTCTTGACTAAAGGTAAACTGGCGTGATGACAATAGCTGAAAACCATATGCAGTTCTGGTGAAAATCATTAAGCTGCTTTCCCAAGGGCTTTGACAGGGTTAATGTTCCTCAGGATCCATTTTGTGATGAAGCATTTCCTCCTGCTGAGTCAGAATGAAACAATGAAATCTTTTTGTCCTGTGCTTAAACTTGTGCCAGGCTGTGCTAGTTACTTCTCAGTTGGTATGAAATTACCTTATGTAGGCATAAGATAAATAAATAAAGGCCTTCTCCCTGCAGCGTGGGAGTAATTCCAGAAATAGATCATACTATTAAGTAACAATGTGGGGAAAATAAGCATGATCTGCAGTCAACCATTATGAACTAGTGATTTCTGTACCTTGAGGCTGAGAGGAATTGTAGCTCACCTGAGGACATAATTTGGTTGCTTACTTGAATGGGGAGTATCATGCATGTTTCTGATGTGATGAGGTGAGAGAGAAAAAGCCAGTAGACTCTGTAGTGTGTTACACCGTGTACCTTGCAGAAAGCCTTGCAGCAGTAAAACTGTAGAAAAGCACGAGATGGTTTTGGTAGTCTTCAGGTTCACTTGTGTGGGTAGATAGTGCAGTAGTTACAGTGATGATTCTCCCCCACATCCTGGACAGGAATTTTGCTGTTGTTGATACTCTTGTGGGACTGTCTGGCACTCAGATGAAATCTGCCTGTGAAGGTCATGTTAAGCTCTTGAATGAAGTATCATTTAGCTAGTTAATTCAGATCTGCCAAAGCAGTGGGAAATGTTCATTTTAAGTCTGGCCTTAAAGCTCTTTAAAGTTGTAAATAGTGGTTCTTTTGTGCAGTGTGATTATTATTCTGTTCCAGAGCTAAACATTTCCTGTGTTCTCTTTGTATGAGGAAAGTTGTCAGAGGGACAGCAGTTGCATCTTAGCATTTCTTTCAGTAGTTACCTACAGGAAGTGCCAGTGGGTGGGGAGGAGCTTGTGCTTGGCAACCGCTGGGTTATTGTTCTCTATGTATATTTTGGGACTTGCAAAACACTTGCCTGTTTCCGCCTCTCAAATTTCTGCATGTAACATTAGCTTGTTTGGCTGGATTTCCCAACTGAAATACAGAATACTGTGTGATCACTGTTCCTAGACAAGCAATCTGTTAAAATAAAGACTTAAAACATGGCTTTGACTGCTCTGTGTGTACACCTATCCACAATACATACAATACTTTTTGCTCTGCTAGTTTGTACAGGTTTGTGAAGTTTCATGGGCACAGAAATGAACAGCCTGATGTGACATTAGTTACTCAAAGGTTTATTAGTGCGCACAGATCTGCATTGGCAGCTCTGTGTAGTCATCTTCTGTTGAAGGACTAACTTTCTGGGAAATCATATGGCTTTATGACTAACTGGTACCAAATCCCTGGCCTTGTGTTCTCTCTGTTTATTGGAGTGATTCCCATTGATAGAATTGCTTCTATTCTGTTTACTGAAAAGATTTTTTGATGGGGAGAAAGTATTGACTTTGGTAATGCCCTAGTAGTCCTGCCAGTCACAAATACACATGATGTCCTTGTGCTGGAGTCAGTTAGGAAGACTGAAATAAGAAATACTTCTTATTCCCTCTGATGTGGAAAACTACTGTATTGGCTATTTCTGAATATAGATTCTCTTACTTTGCAAAAATAGTGATACTTTTCTCCTGATACTGTATATTTTTCTTGATGTATTCTCTTCAGGACACACAGGATGAAACAGCTGTACTTTGGCTAGATGAAATTCAGGATGGAATTCATAAGGCTAACAAGGACACAGAGGAGTCCCAGAGATGTAAGTATTATCACACAGTATTGCAATTAATCGCCACTACCAGCCAAATACCAGTTATTTAAGGAAAAGCTGGGGCTAGAAATATCATGTACGTGTGGCAAAGGACACCAAAGGCTTCTGGTGCAGGTGTGGTTTTTTGAGGAATGAATGTCAGATTCTTCAAACCCTAAATTTCTTCTTTCATGGAGGGATATGCATTTCTTTCCAGTTTTGCACGTGACCATTAGACCACATAACCTCAATCAAATTGTTTGTCATTTGCAACTAATTATGTGTGTCTGTGGGTGGCTAGTTAGAACTGAGAATGTTCACATGCACAATTGAAATGGTCTTTTCTGGTGAGCATTACCCTTTATTTGCGTGATGTACTGTTGTCTTGGTTCTCTTAGGTATTACAAACACTCACACGTTTTTCAAATACAGAGGGTACTACACATCAGTGATACTCACCTTTGCCCCTTAACGCAGTGTGCTGGTGTTCTGGTACACCCCTTGTTGCATCCCAGTCTTTATAACGATGTTGTTTCTGTCTGCAGAAGCAATTAAGTAATTACTGCTCTGATTATTGCAAAGGCCTCTTTTGAGTTGTGACAGGCTCTGACAGAAGAAACTGTGTTAACTGAAACAGGTGTCAGAGGAGAGCTGTAATTTTGTTGCAAAGTTCTGATGGTAAATCGGCACCATATTGGGACTTGGAGCACACAAACTACATGCTGTCAGGCCCAGTTCCATACATGGTTGGACACTCTGTACTGAAGAGGCCTCTATACTGCAAGTTGTCTAGTTGTTTTTCAAATTTATATTTCATGTTTATGTACACTTAAAATTTGCATATCTTACATACACCCCTGCTGTAAGGATGTGTTCGTGTTGCTTCCTCTGTTCTGTCATTCTGTGCATGCTGTGAACTACTGGGCCCGTGAGCTAACCTGCTTCCTGGTGTTATCCAAGTCTCCTTAGGAATTTTGGCCATTAATGAAGCAGTAGATCGTGGTGATGTTAGCCAGACCCTGAGTGCCTTGCGTTCACCTGATGTTGGGCTATACGGAGTCACTCCAGAATGTGCTGAGACGTATCAGCAAGAACTGTCAGAAGTCAAGAAGAGGGCAGCAGGTATACTTGAAGCAGCTAACTGTTAGTGAAATAAGTGCAAGATTATGGTACATGGAATTGGAACCAGAGGTAAAAAAGACCCCCAGGAAGAAATCTTGTGTTGGAGATGGCATTTGGGGATGCTTTGTGAAAGATGGGGGTTTTTTTCCAAAAAAAGTCTGTGAATAGTGTAATGTTCTTCACTTGTAGAATGTGTTGTTTTTGGGTAGCTCTCATATGGGGTCATTAGGGACTCAAAAACATTCCTTTCTTGGCTTGGAGGAAGAAGAATCTGTAAAGTAGATTTCCTGGTTGTAACATCTGTACACAAGAAAAGGAAAGAGACATGTCAGATTGTCAGACTTCTAACTGCGGTTTCTGCTCTTAGGGGGCAATGGCAGTGAATGGGTGAAACACTGGGTGAGAGGAGGCTATCATTATTATCATAACCTGCGGACTAAAGAGGGAGGATGGGATGAACCAGCAGAATTTGTGCAAAATGACACTCAGCTGTCACGGGAGGAGATCCAGGTAGAGTAGATTTAATATATGCTCTTTCTCTGAAAAGTTGATGTTCATACCATTCCACCCTTAATGCAGTTCTAAGATAGAGTGCTTCAATGCCATACTCATGTTAATAAGTTTGGTAAATAATTTGATTTACTAGACAACATCAGATTGTGTGCACCACAACTCCTTGTCCTATTTCAGAAAAATTTGTCCTGTCACTTAAAAATTACAGGACCACGATGTCACTTTTTTATGAAAGACAGCTTTGGAGTTTCTTGTAAGCGTAATGTGGAAAGCTGATCTAATATCCTTTTTCTTGTATTTCCATTTTCTTTTCCTGGCTCCTCTTCCTTATCCTAACATAAAACCAGAGCACCATATCCGGAGTCACTGCAGCATACAACCGAGAACAGTTGTGGCTTGCAAATGAAAACTTGATTATGAAACTTCAGGCTTGCTGTCGAGGGTATCTTGTTCGCCAGGAATTCAATTCAAGAATGAATTTTTTGAAGAAGCAAGTCCCAGCAATCACTTGCATTCAGGTAGTGATACCCTTTAATTATGTTTGAGACTTATACTTAGCAGTTGTTTTCTCTATACAAGCTTATTGACAGTTTTTGTTCAGTTCAGGTAGTTACAGCATACAATTGTCTTCACCTCGTATTGTAAATTATCTAAGACTAATTCCTTCTCCCAGTGAGTTTCGGTATATTATTTGCTTTTAGGTGTCATATACAATCAATCCAATAATCACATAGAATTGCAGAGAGGAAAACTTTCTTGAGGAAGTTTTACCACTTTTATTTTTGCACCTTTCAATGTTTTGGGAATAGGGCAGTATGAAGTGTGTTGTATGTGTTGATGGTGGTAATACTATGAGATGCACTATTGTTGTGATTCGTCATGAATTCAGGAGAAACAACATGGTTTTCAGTATTCTTGAGTCAAATTCTTCTCTTCGAATTTGTCCAGGGATTTGGATTATTGAGGACCTGAAAAAGATGGTAGGATAATTCAGCTTGAAATTGGGTGCATTTACAGGACAGCAACAAAACCAAAAACATTCTTTCTGTGGTGTTGTAACTGGAATACATACAATTGAAATAGTTGCTTTGCACCCTATTACCATTTTGTTATTTCAGCAGTACATGTCTGTTTGTTCCTGTGTAAGTAGCACATACTCTACCTGTGTATTTAATAAAACTTCCACACCCACTCCCAGCTCATTAAAATAATGCTCTCTCCCTTCAAGTATAGTCCAACCCCTTGCCTGACTTCCCTTCCCAAGTGTCCCTGACAGTGGGTCTGCTCAAAATGTTTCCTCATTGTTCTCACCAGCAGCAGCAGCACTTTACACATGATCCTCACGTAGAACAGTTTCTCTCAACTTGACTGTTTCACTGTATCTTTGACCTCTTACTGGGCTTCAGAAAGCTCAGGCATTTCATGGGGTAATTTCAAATCTCTGATGATTGTGGTTGGAAAGTAGTTAATGCTTCACACCCTGTATATCTTGATAAGACAAGCATGTCTCCTTCATGTTTCATTTAGCCAAAAGGACAGTTGGAAGCTGAGGAGCACAAAGATTTGTAATTACTTCTGTTTAATTAGAAAAGTAAAGAGAGTGTGCCGATTTTGTTTTTAGTCTCAATGGCGTGGCTACAAGCAAAGGAAGGCATATCAAACCCGTTTGGATTACCTACGTGCACAAAAGGACCAAGTAGTAAAGGTAGTGCAGGTTCCCTGCTGACTTTTTTTGTAAACCTTTGGGGTAGTGAACTTTGTATGTAAGGTTTCTATCTGAGCGTTTTGGTTACACTCCAACAGATTCAATCAATGACCAGGATGTATCAAGCCAGAAGACGTTACAGAGACCGTCTGCAGTATTTCAGAAACCATGTAAGAGTCTTATCTTGTTAAATGTACTCTGTACCTGACTTTGGTACTCTTTCTGGAATGATGTCAAGTGCATTTTTGTTTCTTAAATCCTAGATAAATGATGTTGTAAAAATTCAAGCCTTTATCCGAGCAAACAAAGCACGAGAAGACTACAAAACCCTCAGTAAGTATTGCCAAGAGGATTAAACTGATGTACTTCGAATCTATCTGTTTGTGAGGGATCACAGATTCATAGAAGAGATTCCCCAACTCTCTGCCTGTGTCCTTAGGAGAGATGCTCCAGCCCTCTGATCATCTTTGTATCCTTTCTCTGGACTTGGTCCTGCAGTTCCACATCCTTCTTACTATGCTGAGGGCCACAGAGCTGAACACAGTATTCCAGGTGGGGTCTCATAAGAGTGCGGTGGAGAAGGAGAATCACCTGCCTTGACCTCCTGACCACACTGCTTTTGATGCAGCTCAGGTTGCAGTTGACTTTCTGTGCTGCAAGTGCGCACTGCTGGATCATGTCAAACTTCTTGTCAACCCATATGATGTTGGCTGTGTGATCCATAACATCTAGACAACAGTTTTGAAGAGCAGTTGGGTTGAAGTTGGTAGCGCAGTGCAGGGAGTAGATAGTTCTTGAGGCTGAAGGAAAACTTCATTCTACCTGTCTTTTTTTTTTTTTTTCCTGCTGAAAAATAGAACTATAGCTTTGTAGTTAGCTTTGACAGTGTGGACTACCCTATGCTAAAACTGACTTTGTTCTTGATTTACTTCTCTTACTATTTTCTCAAAATGGGAAGATAAAATGTCAGAAGCTGTTTAGACATGATGGTACTAATTTGACTCTGGGTGCCCCTTGGTGTGCTGTTTAAATATAGATAAGGCATATATTTACTTCTGTTTTCCATTCCCTGTTTTCTTGCCTGTTTTTAGTTAATGCTGAAAACCCACCTATGGCTGTGGTTCGGAAATTTGTCCACTTGCTCGATCAGAGCGACCAAGATTTTCAAGAGGAGCTTGAGCTAATGAAACTGCGTGAGGAAGTTGTAACTTTGATCCGATCTAATCAGCAACTGGAAAATGACCTCAATCTCATGGACATCAAAATTGGTTTGCTAGTGAAAAACAAAATTACATTGCAGGTAATTGCATTGCATTGTTGGGAGACCAGCTACACTTTGAATTGAGCCCAGTGATAGTTAGCATGGAGAGCTCCTGGTCTCAGATGTCAGTTGCTGCAGCCCAGTGGAAAACATTTTCCCAGGCTTACAGTTTTTACTCCCCATATGTTCTTAGGCCATTCCACTAATTTAGTATGTATCCTTAGAGAGAAAACTGAAGGAGGAGAAGAAACAAGACCTGAAGCTAAAAAAAGGCAACGAGACTATCTTGATCTAACGAATGCATCAGGTTTTGTGTTTACAGGCTTTGAGAACTCTTTTTTATTGCTCCTTTGGGGTTAAAAAAGTCACATGCCACAAGCTTGCAGCCAGGGAGCTGATTTTGGAGGCAGGAGACATGCTTGTGCCACTTGGTTGCTTGTAGGTTAAAGGAAACTCCCTCTATCTAAGCTTGGCTGGTGTGATTAATTTCACAAAAAAAGAAGATAAGGCTCTTGCTGATACAGCATTGTCTTTTCTTCAAGCTGAAGTACTGGTCAGCTTTGCCTGTTGCCCTGGATTCATTACAGTAGGCTTCTCTGATTGCAAAATCTCAATTAGTGTAGTGACATTTGTCTTAGAAGGAAGCTGCAGTGGTTGGGCTGATGCTTGCAGTGAAAAGTGGCATGGCTGTCAGAGTATGTGGAGGTAGCGAGCCAGCTGAATATTGAACAGTATTTTTAAACCGTAAGCCTAGTTTTAAAAAGGAAAGCATTTCCAAACATCTTCAGAACTCTACCAGCTCTGATAGTATTTGCTGCCAAGAGTGACTAGTTCTTCTAGGGTTTAAGACAAATTCACAAAGTCAGGAACAAAGCAGAACTTGTACTTCCAGTTGGAGAAAGTGCTGCCATAGCAAATAATGCTTCACTTTAATAGTTCCAGGCATTCCTTGACCCTGTGTTTCCATGTCCAAGAGAAGTGGCTCTCGGATACATCTGTTTTCCAGTATTGCCTGTTAGAAACTTCTCAGAGTGAAATCTGTACCTATTCTTTCTTTCCAGGATGTTGTTTCTCATAGTAAAAAACTTACCAAGAAGAACAAGGAACAGCTCTCTGACATGATGATGCTGAACAAACAAAGGGGAGGTTTGAAAGCACTGAGCAAAGAAAAGAGAGAAAAGCTGGAAGCCTATCAGCATTTGTTCTACCTACTTCAGGTAAGCAACAGGTATGCTGCTTGGTAACCTTTTGTCATAGAAAGTTATGTGTCTTAGCACAGTCTTTATTCTGTAAGTTTGCACTGTAGTTGTCATACAGGCAGTAAGGTTGGAAAAGACTTTTAAGATCAAGTCCAACCAGCAACTGTTTTGAACCACCTTAGGTTTTAGCAACACCAGCGGGAACATGCACACTAAGTAATTTTTCTTGTTGTTGTAGACTAACCCAACCTACTTGGCCAAGCTGATTTTTCAGATGCCTCAAAACAAATCCACAAAATTCATGGATTCAGTCATCTTCACGCTGTATAACTATGCATCCAATCAAAGAGAGGAATACCTGTTGTTGCGACTTTTCCAAACAGCACTGCAGGAAGAGATCAAGTATGTGGTAGCATAAGGCACATTCTTGCTGTTGAATCAGTTCTGGCAGCTCCTGAAATTGAGGCCATTTTCCTGTTAAGTCTAGTGCTTATATGCAGATGGTGCTAATCTGTCCCTTCATTGTCCTCTTCCCATTTAATATCTGTTAATGTAGTCTGTAAAAGAAGAATCAGGTATGTCTGTGGAAGATGAGGGCTTTTCACTTCAATCAAGATTTCATTGCTCAACATGGCAGCTACTTTTGTTGTGATGCAAAGTCATGCTAAAATTCTGTCTAATCTCAATTCTCCAGTGTCTGATTATAAATACATCCAACAAACTGCAAACTCAGGCTTTACAAGCCAGGAAGAGAGCTAAATCTAAGCTCTCTGGATTTCCAAAAGCTAATGAGGAGTCTGAAATCTCTATTGTTTGGCATTTCTATTTCCTGTCCTCAGACATGCTTTGTTGGATTGCTTAGGCCTTAGGAGCTCAGTGTTACGTGACTTCAGTTCTTTGCAATGCAGAGTGGCACATCTTGCTGTAAGGAGGAATATGCAATGAAATTTTTGAGGAGCTACTATTAAGCATTTCTGGGAATGTTTTTTAAGCATGAAGATGATATATGTCCTGAGACAAATAGCAACTTCTGAAAAACATGGTTCCCTTCTCTACCCCACACCAAAGTCATGCTTGAAACAGTAGGCCAGGAAAGCATAGGCAGTGACAGAGTTATGCATACCTCAAATTTCATATAGATTCTTTCTTCTTCAGATCAAAAGTAGACCAGATACATGAAATTGTGACTGGGAATCCTACGGTTATTAAAATGGTGGTAAGTTTCAATCGTGGTGCCCGTGGTCAGAATGCCCTGAGGCAGATCCTTGCACCAGTTGTGAAGGAGATCATTGATGACAAGTCACTTAATATCAAAACTGATCCTGTGGATATTTACAAGTCTTGGGTTAACCAGATGGAATCTCAAACGGGAGAGGCCAGGTATGGGACCTGTTAATACTGTGTTTTTCTAAACATTGCTTAGATGCTTTGCATTGCTCAGTTAATCATTCAAAACCATCCTTGCCTCCACTGCATGCATCTGTCTTGTCAAGACGGCTTTCATCTGAGAGGTCTAAAGTTCCTATTCTGGTGATGGTGCTGAGAGAATTGAACATGAATGTCTTCAGGTGATAGAGGATGTTAACCCTATGTTAACTTGATAGTTAGCTATGAGACATCCTCTAACCTAAAAGAATGTATTGTAAGAAAATGTATTTGGGAATCGCTTCCATGTCACGCAGGTCCTGTACAACAGGTACAGGTATTTGCAAGCGCACAAAGCCGCTCTTGCTGGGGGCATCACATTGCAGTTCTCTCGGTCCTAATATCTTTCTAATTAATATCAGCCACTGACGACAATTGTACTGAGCTATGTGATTTTGTGCCATTCTGATATCCTTTTCTTCAGTAGTTGTGATTTGCTAGAACTTGAGGATTCTATTGTGTTATTGCTGTTTTTTAACATACTTTAAAAAGAAAGCAAAAGCCATTCAGATGAATGAGTTCCTCCATATTTAAAGCAATCTATGGTTATATATCTTTGCACACTGTGTGCAAAATTCTGGACATGTTAAAAATGCAAGTGAAGATGTGTGTTCAAATTCTTCTCTGTACATGAGATTTAGTATACACCTTCATGAATTACCAACTTAATCTATCTCTCTTCTCTGGAATACTATGCAATAGTTTCAGCTGATTGAAAAAAGATAGCTATTCCTTCAGCAGCACGTTACATTGATTTTATGGATGCTGCTCTAGCTTCTGCTTGTGTCCAAGTTTTCATCATCTTAATACCCAAATGCATAGCTTTCATTTTCACCAGTTTGCAGTCTGAAGTACCACCGTGTGTTACAGATGTTGTCTTTTTTGCCTAGTGTGCATGCTGTAAAACGAATTCAGTTTCAAGTTAGCTGGGTCTTTCTCTCAGTGGCCGTTACAAGGGAAAGTGAAGGAGTAGGAGCAAAAGACTTTCAGCTCTGATGGTGCCAAACAGGTTAATTAAAGGCGGCACATAGCTTTTGGCAGTGAAGTGACTGTGTGTTTCTGTGTCAGAAACATTCTTGAAATGTACTAGCCTGAGTAATTTTCTCCTTTGTATGTTTGACTTTCTCAAATAGCAAACTGCCATATGATGTTACGCCTGAGCAAGCCCTAAGTCACGAAGAGGTGAGGACACGCCTGGATGCCTCAATCAGAAACATGAGGATGGTGACAGACAAGTTCCTGTCTGCCATTATTAGTTCAGTGGACAAAATCCCGTGAGTCTGATGCCACCTGTGTTACGCCTGAGAAATTGCTGGTGTCTTCATGACTGCAGCAGTCTTACTTGATCTTTTCTTTCTCTCAGTTATGGAATGCGTTTCATTGCCAAGGTCCTAAAAGACTCCTTGCATGAGAAGTTTCCTGATGCTGGGGAGGATGAGCTTCTGAAGGTGAGGATCTATACACCTTTGTGAATAATTGTCAGCCAAACTGGCTGTGGCAAGCACATCTCATTCTTCTCTCGTTAGGTGTTATGTGTGGAGAGGAACGCATGTAAACCTATTTATTTACCTCCACGGATAGAAAATATTTCACATCAGGCTATTGATGTTTGCTTCATACACATCACTTGAGATGTAATACATTGTTTAGAAGGAGATACCTGGTTGCTTCTGTTTTGCTTTTAGTACCTTGGAGATTAGGTCCTTTGGGTTTCTTGACTTGGGGTTACTGTTACTCCTAGAAAGTAAACCTGAGTGAACTAGTGTGATCACTAGTTGCTCCTTCCTTAAAGAGACAAGTTAAAAGAAGTCTGTAGGCAAAATTCTGATATTCCTAATGCCCTGTCTGTAACACACTAGGATATTTTGACAGCAGTATGTAGAGCCACTCCCCATGATGCCTAGTCAGTTTTGTATTTTGCATTTCAGTTCGTTTGGAGAGCTAAAAGGATCCTAATATTAGTTGCTCTTAGATTACTACAGCGTTGGGGTTTTCAATGAAATTTGTTTGGTTTCATGGCTTTTGGTAAATTGCAAATTTATGCCCATTAATGCTTTACTTTTTAATACAACGTGGTTTGGGTATTAAAACACTTGACAACATCTCTTTAAGCTTCTCTGCCTCTACTTCATTACAAAATATTTACCAATCTGAATGCTGTTTTCTTCTCTCTTCTAGTTCTGTGCTTTCCCATTCTGAGACATCGGTTCTTTCTATGCAGGTGAATTAATTTCTTCCATCTGTAAATTTAGGTGGAAAACTGCAAGTTTTGTTAATCCTCATGGAAACAATGTAACTGTCCACACGAAAGTCAAAACTGCAGTTGTGTGCAATAACTACTTGTAGATTTTATTTACCAATCGAAGATACCCATATACTATACTGCTCTTTTTGCCCCACAAGTTCAAAAGTCATTAATTCAGTTTCTTGGACGTTTTTTTCTTTTTACTGGCAGTAAACACTTTGACTGTTAATGGAAACCAGACTGTAAACATCCCACAGCATAATTTGTGAGTGTACAGCAGAAGCTTGCATAAAACACTTGTCAAAATATGACCTCGCTTAAGGCAGTTGTTAATTTCTGGGACTGCTTAGCAATGCCTACGATTTTTCTCTGTGTTTTCAACTGTTTGTTGAGACCCCAATCTCTTCCATGCATTTAAGTCACATGGCAAACAGGTGAAGCCAAGATTCAGTGACCTGACGTTCTGCAAATGAGCATGTGATAAGAGAGCTTTTGCTTTAAATCAGCATGGTGGGTTAATACCTTTACATTGCTAGAGTTACTTTTGACAAAATATCCAATACATGATAGAAGAATATTGGGAGCATACGGATAATGTGATCATCTCTATAAATAGTTCTTTGAAATGTATTGCTGCTCACATTTGACTAGGTAAATTGGATTTTTGAAGCATCAAATGCCATCCGTCTTCTGTACTTCAGATTTTCTTACTTCTGGATTAAATGATTTCTCACTAGCTAGGAGTCTGTGCCTGAATATGTTGCTGGCTTATAGAAGAATTATTCTGAAAGAGCAAAGGGCTTTGGACAAGGAATGGAAAGTAATTTCCTCAGTTTAACTTCTTGGTTCTTCCTCCCTATTTTTGTTTTGTCAGAGATAGCAGCCAGTGCTGCATGCTTCTTTAAAATTTAGCTCTTGTTTCATACTGAAACTTCATTATCAGATTCCTCTGTACTGTGGTCATTCTGCCCTCTGTTAGGCTAACTCAATTACATTTAATTCTCCTGACAGACTCTCTCATGCTCATATCAGTAGTTCATTGGTAATTTGTAGTGTCTCGTGTCGGTACATTTTTGTAAGTCGGAGTTATTAATCTTTATGCATAAGAATATTTGCTGCTGTATTGTACTGTGTCTGGTAGGGCTCAGGCTTTCCTCTGTGTTGACCGCCCTATTACATCTTCACAATTTTGGCTTTTTTTTTTTTTTTTGACACTGTAGATTTTTTGGGATGGTACGTGCTTCTTACAGCAGAACCTTTGTCTTGGAAAGAGGCTTACAAGAAAATAATTTCTCAAAATACAGAGTAGTTTCAATAAAACTTGGGTTGGGTCGTGTACCATTGTTTATTGATGCGTTTCTTCTTTACTTTCCCAGATTGTTGGCAACTTACTCTATTATCGCTACATGAATCCAGCCATTGTCGCACCAGATGCATTTGACATCATCGACCTTTCAGCTGGAGGTCAGCTGACGACAGATCAACGCAGAAACCTCGGTTCCATTGCAAAGATGTTACAGCATGCTGCATCCAATAAGATGTTCATGGGAGACAATGCTCATCTAAGCATCATTAATGAATACCTATTGCAGTCATACCAGAAATTCAGGTAGAAGACCGTAGCTAATTAAGCTGGGAAGTTTGTCAGAGTGTAACATTGCAAGTAAAAAGGGAAAATAATGGATTTAGAATATGGAAAATTCTGTCTGTGTCAAATATGCAGTCTGTTAAAAATAAGAGAGATTTCACTACAGACTACCACAAGCATCAGTGACCATGGCAAATAAAATGTGAATCTGGAATTTATGAACAATACATTGTATGTTAATGAGATTGCAAAGTCAAGAGTTTTGAGTATCCAGGATAAAGGTTGCTTTTGCACTTCCTCGTTACGGTACTTCAGACACGGACAACCAGAATGGGCATACATTCTTCTGTTCTATGTGAACACTAGTTCCACATAAAAATGTAGTGGTGATCAGGAGTAAAGCAGGTTGGCATTTAGCTATTCATGTAGTTGAAGTAAACTTTTATTCAAGAATTGTCATCTTACAAGTCCTGTGTTTTGGAAGAAAGGTAACCAGAGGTAGTTGGGGGCAAAGGACTATAATGCAGTGGGGGTAGGAGAACAAGGTCACTGAAGCCAGTTCTGTCAATTCTGAAAATGAGCAAATGTCAACATGACCAGTGTCAATGGTTGAATTCATTAGGTTGCTTCTGATGAATTAAACTAAAGCTGACAAACTGTAGTATGCCGTAGTGTACCGTAGTTTAAAGAGGAGAGACTATGCTTGAGATTGTCATGGGGAGGTAATACTCTTGACATATCACAATACTCTCAGAGTCATACTGACTGTTCTCTCCTTCTTTGTTCTGAAGACGTTTTTTTCAGGCTGCCTCTGAGGTTCCTGAATTGCAGGATAAATTTAATATTGATGAATATTCTGACTTGGTGACCCTCACTAAACCAGTAATTTATATTTCTATCGGTGAAATCATCAATACACATACTGTAAGTATACATTAGCCACAGTTGCTCCTTATAAGCCATGTTTGTGAAGAAAATGCTGCTTCTGTCTTAAACACAGAGGTACCGAATATGAGGCTGAAAGTTATTGTGATTGTAGTTTGTGGGAGCTTGTTAATTTACAGAATCAAGTAACTTAGTTACGGCTTCACTTAGTTTTCTTTTGAAAGCATTTGAGTATGTGATATTGGCACAGCTCTGAATGTTGACATTGCTGCTTTGGAGTTCAGTGATTCTTTTCTAAAAGATACCAGCCAAAAATAATGAAATTCTACTGTCTAGAAAAGGATATAATGTTTAAACATAACTGTTTTTTCTGTTCATCTAGTTGCTCTTAGACCATCAAGATGCAATTGCTCCTGAGCACAACGATCCAATTCATGAGCTGCTGGATGATCTTGGAGAGGTTCCTACAATTGAGTCCTTAATAGGTGGTCTAGTTTGTTCTTCTAAAGTAATATGTGGTATTAGCTTAAATGACCTAAAGTGCAGTAAAGAAACAGTAAGAAACCATCTCAGGTCGTTTGGGAGGACGTGTTGTAAAAAGCAGCAGCAGATTTGTCGCAGTGTATTTTCTCTGCAGAGTTTACTGCCCTGAAAAAACGGTTTTTTTCTCTTCTCCCCACCCACCTCCCCTCATCCCTAAACCCTAGAAGTTCCATTCCACTGGAGCCATTTCTCTGTGCTTGTGTCCACATTCCAGCTTCTTTGCAAGGATCCATCCTCCTTTCTGGAGGTCTGTAGGTGTTCCTTTTAGAGAGTGGTAATAAATGTATTAAATAGCATGTGTTCATTTAGGAGTCTTTGGTACGTGGACCAGTAACATTTTTGCCCTCCTTTAGAGTTTTTTTCCATAAGAAAAATAGAATTTTATCCTCTTGTGGTTGGAGGAAGAATGAACTAACACTACTGATCTGTGAAACTCTTCTGAAAACCTGAGCCTCAGTTTACTGCTTCAGGATATAACACATATTGGAAAGATGCACAAGTTTTTCTCCTTCATTGGTTTCTGTGTTGCAGTTATTTGAAGTTTCTAATCTAGTAGAGGGGAGGGGCAAACCAGGCACAATTTTTGGAGAGGATGCTCTGACAGCAAACACACGTGCCTTGAAGTTGCTGAATGAGAAAGGCTGTAACCTTCTAAAGGAGTGATTGCTAGCACATTTTCTTCCAAGCGCTGGCAAAGATCAGAATGTAAGGGGTGTTATCTGAACAAACATAGACCATGAGTTTGTTCTAGCATAGAACTTGCCTTCCTTCCCCATTTAATTTCTGCTGTGTGCATTGTGTCACTCTGGCTAATATGGCAGAAATAAACCTTTCTGCAGCCCTTTAAAAAAAGAGGGGAAAGGGGCCAACAGTAGTTCTGGTGAAAGTTCGTATGCAATTAGAGCAAGAAAACTTCTTTTTGATGGGATAACTTACTTTGTTCAAGAGATGATGAACAAGCTTGGTTGCTAAGGGCTTTGCTCTTAGCTTGAAACATTGATTTTGATGAGGACATGGACATACAGGCATCATCACAATTTTTGTTTCTGAAGTGCTTTTGGCAGTTCAGCCGCTCTTCTCAGTGAGATACTGAGATACAGTGTGGAATACACACAAGTCTTGAAGGCATGCAAAGTGGTGCTTTTCTGGCCAGTGCATTCTCTCAGGTTCGTTATGAAAAAAGTCCATAATACATTCAAGATGATGTCTTTAAAAGTTGGTTTGGGTTTTGCGGTGTCCTTTTGACAGCATAGAAAACAGTCTAGTTTTTCTGTGATCTGTTACGTAGGAAAAAATTACAAAGTCCTTACAGTCAAGAAGGTAAAGAATGTGATTTAATCTATAAACTCTTTCTGCTTGACAGGAGAAGGTTCTGGCAATGTTAATGACCCCAACAGGGAAATGCTAGCAAAGACTGAGGTTTCTCTCACACTCACTAATAAATTTGATGTTCCTGGTGATGAGAATGCAGAGATGGATGTAAGGACAATTCTGTTGAAGTAAGTAGGGGTAACTATCTGGTAAGTTCCTCAAAAGAAGGAGCAACTGGAACTCTTAACAGTTAATCTGCATGTGAAAATAAGATAATTGAGGCATAATTTAAATAAATGTGGGGGGCCTTATTCCAAATACACTGAGATTGTAGCCATGTCCTTTTCAATGCTGTGGCATGACTTTTAATGGATGAAGTCTAATAGCCTTTTTGAGACACATAGGTCTTACTACCCTAATGGAAGGGGAGCAATGGACTGTCAGGGATTTTATTATTGCCAGAATCTTTATTCTGGAAAACATTTTACTGATAGTGACTCTTGGCTAATTGTAAGCAAATCCCTGTTGCTGAGATGTATAGAAAAGTGACCTGACATTCGGATGCTTGTTTACCTTCTCTGATGCATTCCTGTTCAGATGCTACATAATTTAATTGAAAAATCTTTGGTCAGCATGTACTTGGCCTAGGCAGACACATGATCTCCCTGAAGAAAGTTTTGTCTCCAAAAAGAACTTTAGCCAGACTTCTTAAAAGATACATCAGTATTTTCCTACCCACCAAACAAAGATGACATTGATTTAAAAAGTAAAGGTTTGTCAGCTGCACTTGTAGTCATCTGAGTTGTGGATGATGAGGAAGGTGTGTATGTGATTCCAAAAACAATTCCAGCCTGACTGCAAAGGACACACTGCATTGTGTGGCTTAAGGACAGAAGTGCTTCAGAGTGGACACTGACTGTGATTAAATCTCAGCTGAAATCAAGGAATGACCCTGTCTGTCACCAGACTGAAGCCGAGATCTGCCTTGTCTCCCGTGCACATAAGAAAATAATCCTTCGGAGTTTTTTGATACCTTTTATAGATCACTGAAGCACACTTATGGATGGATAATATTATAGAGCTTTTATGTTTGCACAAATGGGCTTTGGCTGCTACCTGCTTTAACTTTCACCTTGAATCTAGCTTCTGTGGTCCACATGGCAGCACTGGGGCTACCATTGTAATATATGGAATAACATCCTTGCTGTTTGAGCGAGTTTTGGGGAGCAAATTGTACATATAACAGAGAGAAACCTTTTGGGGATCCGGTTTCCAGTAATGCACTTTCCAAAAAGTAAAGTGCTTTCACGGTTCAGGTCTGGTCTCAGGTGCTTTCATGGTTCAGGTGTGAGGGCTCATCCAGTAATAATCTGACTTGAGACAGATCAGTAACATTGGTATTGTTGCAGAACAGAAAAGTATTAAAAGTCTTTCTGTTAAAATTTTTTTCTCCTATTCTCCTTGATTTCTTTGCAGCACAAAACGTTTAATTGTTGATGTAATCCGATTCCAGCCAGGGGAGACGTTGACTGAAATTTTGGAAACTCCAGCTACCTCAGAGCAAGTATGATGCTGTTTATCTATGCTGGTTTCAGACTAGGAAATCATCATCTATCTAGATATATGTGGGTGTACGTGGGACTCTCCATTTATGTATTGCAGTGAAGCTGTCTCCACTTGAAGCAGGGTGTAATAATCAGCAGGGTGTACAATGGAAGGAAATTGTATGCATGCACCTTATTCCTGCAGTAGTTGCTGGAAACTGTTTATGTACAAGACCATTTTAGATGGTAGGTAGGCTTCTGCTGGTTCCCATGTGTAGAATGTGTTCTTAAAAATGCGTTCATTGGAGTCCATAGGGGAATCATCAAGCAAAACTCTTTATCCTGTGTTATGCTAGAGATCACACAATCTGTTTCTGCTTCTTTTTGTCATCCTGAAATTGATCTGCTTGTGAACTTGCAGTTTTTTGTTTTTCTAGGAGGCAGAGCATCATAGAGCTATGCAGAAACGGGCCATTCGTGATGCTAAAACTCCTGATAAGATGAAAAAATCTATCTCTGTGAAGGAAGATGGCAACTTGAATCTTCAAGAAAAAAAAGAAAAAATCAAGGCAGGCCTGAAGAAGTTGACAGAACTGGGGCCAGTGAATGCCAAAAATAAATACCAGGAACTAATCAATGACATTGCGAAGGTATACCGTTTGGTGGTTTCCTAGTAATCGTAGTGGAGTTTTCCCACAATTGGCAGCTTTGTGAAACTGGCATGGCTTTTCAGAAGGAGAGTAAGGTTTTTAGTAGCTAATTCATAGAAAAAATTATACCTTTTGTCGTAGCATTTCCACCTCATGGAGTGTGGGAAGTTCTTTATTTTTATGCAGCGTTTCTATTCTCTCAAATGACTGCATTGCCAGATTCTCAGGTACTTAAAGAAAAAACTTAATAGCTTGGAAGGGAAGTCCTGATGTGTAACGTGTTCTTCTGCTCCATTTCACTAATTTAAGTAGTGTCTCTACAAGCTTATTCACACATGGAAGTTTTGCTCATAACTTTAAGACTCCTAACTGTTATTTTCATTTAAATATGCCTAAACTGTAACTGAGGTGGCTGTGAAAAACTTGCAAAAGAGGCCCAATGCTGTTATACATTGCTACAGTGACAATATATTTTATATCACAGTGTTTACTGAAAAACGGTTTGGGAAATGTTATTTAAGTAAACCAAGTAAACAGTCGTCTTTAGGGATCTGATAAGAATTAATCGTACTACAGATAATATGTGTCACTAATTAAAGTAGCAGTCACTGAATGTAGTGGTTCTTTGTTGAGATACTAAGTCAAGTGATAATTAAAGGCGGACTAACAAAGAAAAATTATGAAGTCTGTGTTCTGCTATGGTTGTAGTGCTTGATTTGTAAGATACTTTCCCTACCCAGTGCTGGCAAAATTGCTGCTTTTATATATTGTACTTCCAGTGCCCACTCTAGTCATTACAACTAGGGGAGAACTGAAGTTTGAGAAATCCACAGAAGGTGCAAGTGTACTGCCATGTAGAGTTGGTTAGTTCCACAAATAGTCATCACGGAGAAAAAGCTGTGACACTTAAAGGTGACAAGCGCAACTGAGTGCTCAAGCCTGTAGTATGAAGCAAGACTAAGCAAAATCAAATGTGTTTCAAGTACTCAGTGGCTCTGGGACTGAGCACCTGGAGAGCTCAAATGACTGTTAAGTCTCTGCCTGTCTTTCTCTGTGGTGTAGGATATCAGGAATCAGCGTAGATACCGTCAGAGAAGAAAGGCGGAGCTAGTGAAGCTGCAGCAGACATACAGTGCCTTGAACTCCAAAGCTACTTTTTATGGAGAACAAGTAGATTATTACAAAAGTTACATAAAGACCTGCTTGGATAACTTGGCCAGCAAGGGCAAGTAAGTATCTTGGAACCGTAGAACCATAGAATGGTTTGGATTTGAGGTGACCTTTAAAGACCATCTAGTTCCAACTGCCTTGCCATGGGCAGGGACACCTTCCAGTAGACTGGGTTGCTCCAAGCCCCATCCAGCTTGGGCTTGAACGGTTCTGGGATGGGGCAGCCACAGCTTTCTGGGGCAACTTGTCCTGGGGCCTCACCACCCTCTCAGCCAAGCTGTTGACTGCAATTCTTTGAGTGCGACCGTCCAGTTGAGTCCTTTTCCATCAAGTGGTCTGTCTATCAAGTCCGTATCTCTTCAATTTAGACATAAGGACGTTGTGAGGAACATAATTGAATGCTTTTCACAAATATAGGTAGATGATTGTCAATCACTTTTCCTTTATCCAAAAATGCTGTATTAATCCCATTGTAGCAGGTCACTAAATTGGCCAGGCACCTGAGTGAAGGTTTATTGGCTGTCACCAATTACCTTCCTGTTTTCCATCTATCTTAGCATAGTTCCAGGAGGATCTTGCTAGTCACAGAGGCGAGACAGACTGCATCTTCCTAATTTTCCTTTTCCAGTTGGTTCACTGGAGAGCCAAGTTTTCTCAAATATGATGGATAGTGGCACAGCCACTTCCTCTACTAGTTCTCCGAGGACGCATAGACACATCTCATCAGGGTCCATGGACTTGCACACCTTCTGGTTCCTTAGATGGTCTTGAACCTGATGACCTACAGCAGGTGGTTCTATGGCCCTAGAAGTGCTTCTTACAAGAAAGCATGTGTTGCTAAAAGTAACCATATGCTGTCTGCTCAAAGCTCCTTGTCCAAGCTCTTTCCCACAGCAATAGTTTTAGTGAAAGGGTCTCAGCAGCGGTAGGAAAATACAAGGAGAGGTCCTTGCCACGGATGTGGTCAAAAAGAGAAACTTGTAAGACTTTTTGGTCCCTTTAGGAGAAGGGAGTGCGAGGAGTCCAGTGGTATGAAGCTTGTTGCTTCATATGCACTTGCACTTGCTGCTCAGTCAGTCTGTCATCCTTCCTAGGAAGAGAGAATTAAAATGTCATAGTTACCTATAAGGAAACCCATGATCACAAATTGTACCCTTTTTTATGGCAAATGAAGTCAGCTGTTATAGTGCTAGACAATTCAGATTTTTTTGGGGAAAAAAAACAACCTGTTGTCCTCTCCAGTGAGATGTGAGAATGTGAACCCTTTTCATCTGCAGAATGAAAAGACAAGCAAATTTTGAGTAGTCTCAGCTTTCTCTATGTCATTTGTCATTAGACCCCATTTTGCCTAATGAGAGATGGTACTGATTTTTATGAAGTACCATATGGTTATGGTTTTTGGGAGGTTTTGTTTTTTTGTAGGTGTGTTTTTAGGGGGGTTTTTTTGTGTTTTTTGTTTTATTCTTCTTACTGTTATTAATATTATCCTGCTTCAATGTTATAGGTAAATAGTAGAAAATTAAAGATCTGATCTCAGCTACAAGTGCTTTGTAGGTAAACTCACTAGTAGAAGTACATCATTATCTATCATTAGTCAATCCTCTTTCAAATAGGATTGAAAATGTACTGCTCAAAATGTCTTTACTTGTTTGAGTGATCTTCTGATTTGTTTGGTTTGTCTTTTTTCTCCAGAGTCTCCAAGAAACCTCGAGAGATGAAAGGCAAAAACAGTAAAAAGATTTCTCTGAAATACACAGCAGCTCGACTTCATGAGAAGGGAGTGCTTTTAGAGATTGAGGACCTGCAAAGTAACCAGTGAGTATCTCTTTAAAACTCTTTAGAACTAAATAACTTTTTTGGAGGAAAAGGAAAATAGGTGTGCTGAATTCTTGTCTTTTTCTCAGAACTAATCTACATGCTGGTAGTTGAGGATCATAAATTTTGAGATCTATTTGAGCTTATGTTGCATTGTCCTGCAATTTTAGTATTGTTGGTAGACTTAGCTATTAAAGCTGAAAAAATTGTTTTGATTACCTAGGCTGGCATTCCTAGGGCCAGGAAACCTTGCATAGTGATCACTCTTCAGTTTTCTTCTGGTTGACGCAAGGCAATTCTTTGATTGAAAAGTGTAGCGTGATTTAAACATTACATCCTCTTTCCCCCAACCCCTTCTCTGTCACCCCCACAGCTATGGAAGGGTCCCTTCTTGGGTGAATTGTTACTATGGTTAATAGCTTTCATTGTTGAAAAAGCTTAATGCCAGCTTTAGTTTCTCCAGCTGTAGTTTGCTTGAGAGGCTGGCAGGTCTTGTGTGGAATGTAGAGGAGCTGCCTGTTACTAGAATTTTTTCAATTCTGAATCATTCTTCTAATTCTGTGCACTAAATGAGGTGTGAATGTGCAGCACTAAAGTAGATTCCTTAGACTGTACAAGCTAAATTAAATTACCCTGTTTCCTGCTATGCTTGTGTGAAGATGTGATCTGCCAGACCTAGAATCTGTTAGCCTTCAATTCATTGTTGTATTGAGTCCGGTTGGTTGTTACGGGCCCATTCCAAATGGGGATAATAGAATAAAGAGTTAAGAGTAGAATTCTTAAAAATTTATCTTCACATTTCATCTCATATATTCCGTCCCTGTGATTTTTCATTTCTCAAATTTCATAGGTTTAAAAACGTGATTTTTGAAATCAGTCCAACAGAAGAAGTAGGAGATTTTGAGGTTAAAGCAAAATTCATGGGGGTACAGATGGAAACCTTTATGTTACACTATCAGGTAAGAACTGCCCTATTTAATAGTGTCATGTAAGTTCCCCTTGCCAGATTCTTTATCAAAATAGCAGTGACATGTTGCTTGCCCAAACAGTGAAAAGTGATCTCAAAAGTAACCCATTTATTGCAAGCAAAACAGATACAACATGTACAGGGGATCCAGACTGCTTTTTGTTTCTTTGCTGATGAAAGCCTGATGTCGGTCTGCGTTCTTAATTACGTTTACATGTACACACGCAAAACAAACACTGGCATTCTCAAAAATTTTGTTCTATAGCAGAGAGCTTGGGAGTCTGTGGCAGCAGTCACCTGGGCTTGTGTGTGATGGCTTCAGCCAGTTGTTATGTACTGGTATGCTTTCTGCTACCCTGTACTTACCTGTTTCTTTTCAGTTCTTAGCTGTCCTCTTTAGGTGTCAACCTTTACTTAGGCCACCAGAACCGGTGTGCTGACTGACCTTCTCCCAAACGGTTCCCTGTTCTTTTTCTCATGGCAGAATGTTACACCTGGTGTCTCTGTCCCTTTCTTCCACTTCTTCACCCGCCCCCTGTCCGTCTTGGTCTTCATCAGGTTTGTTAGCTGTGGAAGCCTCAGGCCTCTCAAAGCAGATTGCGTGCAGGAGCACCTTGCATTGCAGTTAGTCCACGCCACCTAACTGGCTGCTGGGCTGGACAGCTGCCTCCCTCAGCTTTGAGGACTCCCCTGGCTTATTCTGGTCCTAATCCGTCAGAGCTGGTCATGAACTTGTTGGTTCATGGGGCTACCCAAGGTCACTTGCTTCTCAGGCACATGGTTTACTATACCACTATGCCTTTGTAGCAGTGCAGGGAAAGCAGATGTTGTCAGAGGACAGCAAGAAGGGATACACCATCACACATGCCCACCCACCTTGTTACCTGCAAGAGTGGGATTGCTGAAAGAATGTAATCAGTGAGATAAAATCAATACAAGTGCATCACTGACAGAGCAAAGTGTAACTAGAAATACTGCCTACGTAAACACCTCAGAGACTCAAATCAACAAAGTATGCATAGTGACTGAGATGCCATTTCTTTTTGTGCCCTAGACTGGAGTGCTTGTAAGCCACTTCCCTGAGATCCATGGCAACTAAAGCTTTCAGAAAGGGACACTGTGTAATGTTGTAATCTTTCATGGGTACACAATAGAATTAGGCACTTAGGAAACCTGATTGTTCTAATTGTTACAGTAATTTTATGGCTGCTGTGCAGATGATAAGGCTGGAGATGGTTAGATCTGAAATTTGGATTTCTGGAATGGTCCTCTATTTCTGCTCTCTTTGGTAGTTTTGCTTTTTTTTCAACCCACTGCTTAAAATAATTAAGATCTTAAAAGCCTTAGAATTACTATTTTTTACACAGTAAGAGTGGCTCTTTAATGAGTCTCTTACTTTCCTATCTTATGCTATGTACTTTTTCACTGATATTCCTTAAGATCATACTGTACTACAGGGTCTTTTATATTCTCTGTAAGCTCTTGAGGATTCCTCACTTATTAAGATACTCTCTTTGGCAGGATCTCTTGCAGCTGCAGTATGAAGGTGTTGCTGTCATGAAGTTGTTCGACAGAGCAAAAGTGAACGTCAATCTTCTGATCTTTCTTCTGAATAAGAAATTTTATGGGAAGTAACCGACATCTGCCAGCAAGCCTGTGACAGGGGAGATGGATAGAAACCTGCACATTCAACTTTTAATGATGTAGTGATGTATCAGTATATCCCCACGTGTGTTAATTGTATCAAATGTATCATGAAGGAGGACTAAGAACCTCTTGGGAATGGACAGCCCTAATTGAGTCTCCAGGGAGCTGGTTTCTTGTTTATTTATAATCTTCAACTTTGAAGATCTCCTTGACAGAGGTTTAGAATGTATTTTTACATGGGTTTGGGAATTAAACTAATATTAGAGTTTACTTAGGCCATCTGAATGCTTAATTTGCCTAATCGTGTGCTTTGTGAAGCTGGAGCTTGAATTCAGTTTACCTGTGCAGAGAGAAAGTTGGCACTCAGTAGAGGTCTGTTAGCCTCTTCCTGAGAGCCAAAAAAGGGTTGCAGGCAATATTTGGACTCCGGTTATACTCAAACAGTGGTGATGAATATAAAATATGGTCAAGGTGCAGGTTACCCATTTGTTTGCAAGCTTGCATTGGTAGAGGTGGCTGCAGCCAGTTCCAAAATTAGAACTACTGCAGTCAGGGTAATCAGTAAGCATCAGAAATAGTTACTGAACTATTTGTGATTATGTACCACAGCCACATTTAACAGCTTTAGTGTCTCATTTTTCTTGATTTGCTTTTGTTTATCACACTGTAGTAATTTACAGGTTCCCCCTTGAATGGAGGGGCCATGGAATGTATTTACTAGTGCTTATAGATAAAAAGACTTTGTGGAAAGGGAGGGAAGCTGAGACATGTTAACTTTTAATGTTGCTTGCAAAGCATTTGAAATGTAAAATTAACTTTTTTTTCCAGTTGAGAGCAATTTTCTATATATCTGTGTCCGTTGCAATAAATGTTAGGCTCTACCTACAGACTTGTCCAAGGAAGAAAGCTATCTCAAATAGATTAGCCTTTAAAATGTTAATGTTTTCTAGCTACACTCAAGTTCCTGTTTCTTTTATTATTTCATGAAGGTTTTGTCTGCGCTTTCTCACAGTGGTGGTGTTGCTGGCTTTTGTGCTATATATAATAAAAATGCAGAGACTCTAAAAAACATAATCTGACCTTTGAATTGATTTGCTTCAGCTGTTCCCCCAGATCTTTCTTAATTTTCTTTAGTTCTTACAGCTTAGATTCTAGGAGTGAAAGACACTCCTAGAATTTGGAATTGCTGTGTCACTGAGTATAATTCTTCTGCAGCTCTCTTGGAAGGAAATATGCAAACTTGCTGATGTATAGACTGTATTTAAACATACTCTGATGTTGGTGTACGTGTGGTCCAACTCGATAACAAAAATTGCTTCCCAAGCCAAAGAAAGCACCTGAAACTCATGGAAGGCCTATTGGACCATGTAGCTGGGCAATAGTTTTTTGAAGGTTTTATAAATCCTGTTGGACTATATATAGGTC
>JAHLSL010013155.1:12808-24336 GCA_025920805.1 Petroica traversi
GCGGAGCCGCGGGCAGGGCATGGCCGGACAGGCGCTGCGCTCGCGCTGCGGCCCCGGCATGCCTGCTTTACTGTAATTGATAAGGCGAAGTACAAAACTCAAAGCCGAATTCCCGCACGGAGACGCGCCGTATTAGGCTCTGGGAGCCGCTCCGAGGAGCGACAGGTTTGCGGAGCAGGGGCTGGGATGGGATGGGATGGACTGGGCTAATGCAGTCCTCCAACAGCGGCGGAACGCCGAAAAGCCCCGCGCGCGTCCCATTTGCCTTAGCACGGCTTCCATCGGCTTGTTTTTGCTGCAGGGAAGAAACTGCCTCGTTTGACACACTCCTGTTTTCCTCATGTCTTTCAGGTTATGTTGTAACCACAGAATTACCGAGCAGTGATGGAATCACTGGACACTGAGGTGAGGGCACGGAAGACCCTGGGGACTGTGGAATACGTGGAGTCTTCGGGCTTCGCACAGGGGGTGCTACCGACCAAGAAGGATGTGGTGCAGAACATGCTGTACCTGCTGCAGCCCAAGAGGGCTGGCCAGGCCCAGCGCTCCAAGGAGGATGCAGCCCAGCTGCTCGCAGAGCACCTGCAGGAGCACTGGCTGGTCTGCAACCTGCACACCATTGCCACGCAGAACATAAAGAAACTCATTCTCAAAATGTACGAGGAGTTTACTCGGTTGTACCAGACCAGGAAGCAGAGACAGAACCAGGCTTTTTCTGAGCGAGCTGACAGATTCAACCAGAGTTCACAGAAGCTCTTTGACGTGTTTTGTACAGACACACAGATGAGGGATAAACTGGAGGAGTACAGTGGGATAAAAATGACTAGCATCGAGTGGAAGTTCTTAGAAGATCAGAGGAGTGAGAGAAAAATGTACTATGAAGATTTCACAGAGAAGCAGGAGCTGAAGATGATGGACAGAAGGCAGAAGATACAGTGTCTGGAGCACTTCAGGAAGCTTGCCAGGGAAGAGAAGGAGAGCAGCAAGGTGAAGGAGATGAAGTGCAAGGGTGAGGAGCAGTCTGATGAGGGCACGAGTGTGGATGAGCTGTACCCTGCAGAGGAGGAGAATGGTGGCGCCCCGGCCTTCTCGCTGCGGGGCCGGAGGAAGCGCCGCTGCACTGCAGCTGCCACTGGCACCAACCTGCCCCTGGAGGGTGAGCACATACGGATGAGCATCCGCAGGGTCAGGCCTGGCTTCTATGAGACTGTTGAAAAGGTGAAAAACTGCTAGCATCCACCACGGAGAGCAAGCAGAGCTGCTGGAGTACAAGGTGGCAATGCATACATCAGGCAAGTTTGAAATCCCACCATCCACTGGAAGTGATTGTTGTAGATCCTAAAGCCAGAGCTCAGGAACGTGCTGTCTCCAGGGAAGAGGGCTGGGATGATGACAACGGCAGCAAGGACTAAACCACATAGATTTGGAAGGATGAGCTATCAGCAGCCAGCGATGCCAAGGCTCAAATGCAGAGGATGATCCAAGGTTACGTAGCATGTAAGCCTCTTTTTCCAAGGTCCTGTCTGCATCTGTGGGGTTTGGAAGTCTCTCAACATTTCTGAGCCAGTGACAGCCTAACTGCGTGAATCAGGATTCGGATTTACTGCAGGGTAGTAACTTGGACTTGTTGCTAACAGAAAATCCGTGTGCTGAAGAGCCCTGGCTCCCCTGGCTGCAGTGGGGGTGAAAGGTGCTTGGCCCCTTCCTGCAGGAGCTGGCGTTTCTGCAAGGAAGGAAGTGGGTTTGCAGCATGTGTCACCAGCCCCAGAGAGGTACACTGTGCTTTTGGAAAGGGACTGCTCTCCTGCTCAAGGAGTGGGCAGAGAGCAGGAGACAGTGGAGTGCTTTGGCTGTTAAAGCATTGGTGATTCTGTATGTTTTATTTTAGATTCTATTTTCCCAACGTTTCCTTGATCGGGATAAACCTTCCCATAACTGGATGAGTTTTATCATGAAGTCCCTAATCTAGGATCTGGGGTGTGAATCCTAAATGAAGTGGTAATGTTTTATCTTTGGGGGGAGAGGGTTAACATAGGGGAAAATACAAATTGCGTTATTTAGTTTTAAGATGAGAGTAATTTTATAAACTGTTATACTGCCTTTTTAGGACATGTGGAAGAAGAAGCCTTCCCAGATGTAGCTGTGGTGTCCACTGCAGCAGACACCCAGATCTGGGCTTGCTCTTCCACCCCTGAAGTGGTGCAGACCAGTGGGGGGAAGATGATAGTTTTCCACCCGGAGGTCGTTTGAACAAAGCATGACCCTCTTGCCCACATACATCCTGAGCAGTGATGTATCTGTGGCTTTTTTAGTTAGAGTTGCTTTACTGGTTTTTAAAGGTGAGAGACTTGAACTTCCAGTGAAACCGAGTGCTGGAGATCTCTCTGGTGAGAGTCCCAAACCTTGCCAGACCACAATGAAAATGGAAAACCCCCAAGTCTCTAATTGTCCTCAAAAGATCTGGTAGAAAGAGCGCAAACTTGCCTGGTTTTAAAATTTACCTTCCAGTGTGAATGTTGGTTTCTCCGCTCCAGTATTTCAGCTTTTCCCCATTTCTTTCCTCTCCGTCCTGCACATCATTTACTGATGTTAACTCATACTCTTTCATTCTTTGGGTTTTGCTCCCTTTAACAATAAATGCATGTATGAATAATTTTGACAGTTCATTTGCTTTTGATGAATCAGACCTCGGACTGCTTTGAAGTCCTATGCCAAAGAAGGAATGAAACGCAGAGCAGCTGCTGGTCCCCTGGGACAATGGTGCCCCTGGCTGGGCTGCCCTGGCAGGCTCCAGCCTTGGCCACCTGGCACGGATCCATCAGGTTGTGAGCTGTGTGTCCCTTCTCAGGGACACTGCTCCTTAGTCCCGAGGGCCTTGCTCAGTGTCTCTGACAAGCTCTTCATGGTAAGTTGCTCCAAAATATTTAGTATCCGCTGTGTGTTCTGCACCGCTTGTAGTTTTACAGGTTTGGTAGCACCCTTGAGCCTCTGCTGCCTGAGGCTTTGCAGCCTCCCTCCATCCCCTCTCTCTTACATGCTTCACTGACCTCCCCATGCAAATTATATCAAATTTAAACTATTTGCCTTCCAGCCTGGAGGTGCTGGATTGGGCTCTCACTGGGTCTCTACACCAGCAGCTCTGTTTCAGCAGGGAATATAGCCAAGCTCAGATTTCACCAAAGTAGAAGTTTTTTAATAACTGCTGTAAGCCCCTTTTTATTACAGATATAGCTGACAGTATAAATGCTTGTGTATAAAGCAAATGCACTGGGGTTGGCTCAGATACAGAATACGGCTGTATAGTGTTTTATGATTTTCAGGGATTCAGGAAATTTCAGGTTGTCAAATTTGACTTCCTGTCTGCCACAGGGAATTACATTTCATTCAGAAGCCCCACACTCAGCCTGCTGGTCTCAGTTGAACTGATGTGTCTGACAGAAAGTCAAGCCACAGGTGTCAGCAATCTGCTGTCTTCCTTGTTACCTACTTAGTGATAGTCACCTTCACTGTTTCAAAAAAAGATAAAAAAATCCAACCAACTTCTAGGCTGTGATTCTTTTCACGACATCCTGTACAGGCTGAGCAGAGTCTATAACATTGAAATCACATTTGGCATTTTTAACTGGGTTTGACTGTGGATAGAGCCAAAGCCTGGCTCTGCTTCTGCTGCAACAGGGGGAAAATTTCTAAATCATGTATTCTGATATTCTAATTACTCTTCTTTGGGACCATGGTGCCTTTTTAGTCAGGACAGTAGATCTCGTCCCAGGATTCTGTACTTTTGTACGTTAACAGTTGTTGACTTTCCTTTTTGGTGTGTCCCAAATAAATTAATATAACATACTTCTGGGCTTTTGGTTCTTCTTTCTAAAGGAGGAGGAAAGATGAAACTGAAACTAAAGTAAATCTCTGCTTTAGCTTTCCTTCCCAAGCCCTTGCAGGAGTACCTGGGATGCACGCAGTTGGAGGTGCTCCCGTCCAGACCAGTAGGGAAGCTGCAAAAAAAGGGAATCTGGCACAGGGGCCCACATGGAGCCCTTTTTTTCAAAGATACTGGAGCCACTGAAGGTAAGGGGAGAGGAATAAAATCTCTGTATGTGGTGGCAGTGTTGCATGGGGGCTCTCAGTGTGCCTCAGGCATGGTGGGATTGGCATCAGAGACAAAGGGGGTACCTGCCTTCCTTGATGATCCTATGCATGGGTGTTCCACTGCTGCCTGTTATCTTCTGACTTTGTTTAAGATGAGTGAGGGACAGTTGTGTCCAAGAGAGACATGATTTGCACCACAGGACTTCAGCAAGGAAGGGAGGTTGGAAAGGAAGAAATGCTGGAAGGGGTGTGTTTGTATTAACATCTTTTGCAGGAGGGAATTGAGGTGCATCCCAGGGCCTACAAATACTTTTGCTGGGTGCTGAGTCACTTATTTTACTGTTTGTTTGGGGAGAAACACTGTCAGCCTTTGCTCCTTGAGCCCTTCTGGTTTCTGCAAAGGGAGTAGTAGAAGAAAGGAGAGGGCGTCATAAAAGCCCTGCACCCCAGCCCTGGGGCCCTTGCAGCCAGGCAGGGCACATGCCAGCCCCAGGCAGCATTTTTGCAGCCTTTGTAAGTTCCTTAGATCTGCCCAAGCCAGCCATGAGTGAGGTTGTACAGAAACACCCGCCTGATTTCCCAGCATGGACGTGCCTCTTCATGTGGCCACTGCCCTGACTCCTGACCCTGTCAGAAAGGGGAAGGAACACAAAAAAAAACAACCCAAAATGCAAATCATGCACTACTGAGTGGGCTGGATGTGGAAAAGAATGTCTGTGACTCAGCAGAGAAAGAGTCACAAAGCTGGAATTTAAAACAAGTCCAATCCTAGCACTGTGGCCTCATGGGGTGTTGGGCAGTGCCTCCCCACAAGGGAGCTGGGTGGGCAGGGGGAAGTGTCAGAGCCTTGTCCTAGCGCAGCTGTGCTGGACAGCTTCACACAGGGTGACAGTGACAAACTGCAGCACTGCAGGTGGGATACTGGGGTTCCTGAGAAAAGTGGAACAGACCTGTAAGGCTGTGTTACAAGTGTGCTTGTGCTCAGTGCCTGTTGCCGGACTTGGGCAGAGCTCCAGCAGGGGAGATGAACCTCCTGTGTCACCAGACAGACATGTTTTTTCCCCTGGGGGATGCATGGCACAAGTGGTGGAGAAGCCATCCTCACCATGGCAGAGCTAGACACAGAAATGCTGGTGTGGGGCACAGGAACCCAGCATGACACCTGCCTGACCCCCATCCTATGGCTCCCACTGCCTCCACAGGAAAAATCCCCCTAAATGCTGAAAGGAGCTGCAAGGCAAGCCTTTCCATGGGCAACCACATTAATATATTAACCAGACATATGCAAAGGTATTTCCTGTTCTCACCAAGGGTGTTGTCTTGTTATTCTTCCTGAGTTTTCTGACAGCAGATGCTTCCTCCTGGCACAGCTTTGGAGCCAGCAGATACTGCTCCAGTCTTTTAAGACGTTATCAATGAAAGTTCCTCCCTGTATCCCCTTGTGCTGCCCAGCAGAGTCCCTCTTGCACTGCTCTGGTCCTGCTCAGGTCACGGTTTGCCCCGTGGCCTGGGAACAACTGGGCACAACCACAGCACCACCAGCAGAGCCTGCTGGGCAGTCCAGACACACTTCCAGAGGGAGGGAGGCTAGAAATTGATCCTTGGGAACTCCAAACGTCTTGAGGTTGGGGAAAGAGCTGTTGAGCTTTCTTTCCCAGCTACCTGGTACAGAGCAGCCATGCCCCCAGACTTTTCTATGCCAGATACTTTCAAGGGGCCAGCTTCCCTCTGCCGCCAAGCTTTTTGCAGCTCCATATGCTCAGTTTTGGGAAGTGGGTATGGACAGAACTGTGGGCTGCACCTGCCCAGGTGTTTCCTGGGTGCACTCGTGGCACTGCCATGGCTCATGCAAGATGTTTGCATGTTCAGCGTCCTCAATTGTACCCCAACACACCTTTTGTGGAGTTTCTTTGTGTGTCAGTGCTTCCTACTGTCCCACAGATAATGCTGTGTGGGGTGGAATGAGGTCCCTGTGTATACCAGAAGTGTCTCCTTGGCTCTGAGAGATCATTCTGGCCAGAACTGCAGGGTTCTGTGCAAGCAGACCTTTCCTACCCCTGCCGGTGGCTGGCAGTGCACACATTCACCCACTGCTGGAGAGCTTGGACATTACCAGGGATTCAGAACCGCAGAGGCCCAGAGGCATGGAGTTCCAGAAACATTTATTCTGAAGGGGACCATGAGTGTAAGACAGCGATTGACCCCAGAGCATCCCTTGTTATAGGGACACTCGGCCAATGGTCAGGGGTCACGGGGGCGGAGAGAAGGCAGGGGGATACAGTGACCACTAATGGTGGAGTGAGGGAACAGGTCAAGGCCAATGAACAGAGGTGGATTAACATATCAAGGTGAGATAGCTTAGGGAGAAACCATTCAATTCTTAGGGGTATTTAAAATCTCAGAGCAGTCCCACCAGCATGACTGCTGTTTTGGGACCTATAGGCTCTTTGGTAGTTCCCAAGGTGGACTCTGCCACCCCAATACACAGAAGCTGCCCACAACCTCTGGAGACCAGTTTGTTTAATTGGCCCAGTCTCCAGCAGCATTTTATATCCTTCTGCAGGCTGATGTGCACCAAAATCATGCACATCTTGACTCCTATGTCTCTGGAAAGCATTCATTACGTGAGCACCCAGACAGTTCCTCCTGCAGTACCCTGTGTTTCTATCTTGAGACAAACCACATTGTCCATGAGAGATGCTAGGAAGGGAAGTGGGGAGTGTGGGGGGAGGATACACTCAAAGGCACCCACACCCCGACTCTCTTTTGTTGCCATCACACCCCCGGCGGTTGGGCCCTTACTTCCCACATGCTCCTGGCAGCCAAGTTTCTGGATGAGAAAAGCAGATCTGGTGGAAAGTCCAGAAATCTTGGGAGATGCCTGTGTGACCACAGACATGAGAGAGGTGGGAGCTCCTCACCAAGACCTCACTGACCCCCTCTCCCTGGTCACCCTGGAGCAGTCCCCGAGAGCTGGGTGTCCTTCACCAGCAGCACCACCGGCCCCAGGCTGGCTGCTGCTGCCACCTGGCACTGGGGAGGTGCCTGACCTCAAGCCCGGTGCTGGGGCATGGGGATAAGCCCAGCCCCGAGTGCGGGAGGGACGGATTCAGGTTACGGCCTCGTACAGAAATGAGTCCAATGAGGTTTCTGGTGCCACGGCCAAGGTGTATTAAAGGGGAATGTCCGGGCAGCTGTGGGCTCCGGCAGTGTCCCCGGGCATGGCAGGACCGGGCAGCGACAGGGACCTGCGGCGTCTGCTGAAGCTGCATCGCACTGAGATCGCCATGGCAGTGGACGATGTCTTCCCACTGCTGCATGGCCTGGCTGACCACGATGTCGTCCCTGACCACATCTTCAAGGTGAGGCTGCGGAGCAGGACACGACTGTCATGCTATGGAGGCTGGGGTCGGAGGGCAGTCTGTGGGCCATGGTGTGCCTGGCAGGAGACGCTGAACCGAACGGAGCGGGAGGGCCCCCACCGCGCTTTCCATGCGCTGCTAACCTGGCTGCTGGGCTGCGACGCTGCAGCCGTCCGTGACTTCTGGGCCATCCTCTTCAAGGACTACAATCTGGAGCGGTACTCTCAGCTCCGGCCTCTCCACAGCACCTTCCCCAAAGGTAGGAGGGGGTCAGGTGGGACTGGCATCCCCAGGGGCTGACAGTGGGCAGGGGTGACACCCAGGGTGCTGGTGCCTGTCCCAGTTCCTATGCCTCTTGCAGAGGTAGAGATGGGGCGGCAGCGCTGTGGAAGGCGTCTCTCCCTGAGCACCACAGCACCAGCCCCACAAAGATCTCAAGGCAAGAGGAAAGCACCTGAAGAGCAGGACAAGGCACGGGCAGCACAGTCCACTCCACGGCACAGCGCCAGTCCTGGTACAGAGCTCCAGAGCAGGATGGAGATGGGGCAGGGTGCTGCCCATGAGGTGGTGTGGGGTGCTGTGCCCCCTGATGCCCATCCTCACAATGCTGCAGGGCCCCTGGTGAAGGCAAAGACTGTGAAGAAGCCGGAGGGCACAGATACCCCCTGCACCTCTCGTGCCAGTGGTGAGTGCTGAAACCCCCAGGGCAACTTCAGCCTGTGCACCCTGTTTACCCACAGCCATGGGCAGGGGGCTGCCCACCCCACTGAGCCACTCCCCTGCCTGCAGCCCTTCAGGCAGTGACTGCCTCGGTGCAGAGTGCAGTGGCCTTGGCAGGTGGTGAGGTGCCCGTTAGCTGTGGGGCCATCGAGGGCATCCTCATTAAACACGTGCTGGATCCGAGTAAGTACAGCCTAGCACAGTCACCTCCTGCCCAGTTTAGTCCCCAAATTCAGGAGCCATGCTTAGGCAGGGGGAGGTGGGGAAGGGGAGCTGGAGCTGCCTCGCGCCTCTCTTGCAGGCAGCTCCAAGACAGGCAGCAGAGCTGGGGACGAGCCATATACCCCAGCAACCTGCAAGGAGCTGGAGTCCAGGAGCAGAAGCCACAGCCTGAAGCCCCCTGCCCAACCCAAGGCATGCCAAAGTGTACAGACATGTTTTCACCCTCATCTTGTGCAGCTGCCAAAGCTGTAGTGGGGGGTTGTTCCTGCATGGCATCATGGCTGTGGCCTGGGGGTGTCCCGCAGTACAAGCAGTGCCTCTCCAAACCTCTTCTTGTCTCACCAACAGATCAAGGAACCCAAACTACACCCCCAGGGCCAACTGCCAGCAGCCACTGTGTACAGCCAGGACCCTGTGCCCCACCAGGTGAGCCCTGGATGTGACACCTGGTGCACTCCCAGGAGAAACTATCGGGGTGTTCCTGGCATGTCCATTTTCCTTGGCCTTGAAAGAGAAACCTAGGGCTCAGCTACTAGGGGTTCACCAGGTTATGACCCTCAAGAGATAGGCAATTTTACCACCCTGAAAGGATTGGTATGTTTAGTACGGGGTGGGTGATGCAGGGGGAGAGGGCAAGGGAGATGATAGACCTTGCAACAGCCATGGTTTCAGCCTGTGGGGGTGGCAGTGACCCCTGCCCACTCCCCTGGGATCAGGAGAACGAGGATGAGTGTGCAGCATGCGGTGATGGTGGTGAACTTATCTGCTGTGATGGCTGCCCCAAGGCCTTCCACCTTGACTGCCTGGTACCCCCGCTGCCCCATGTCCCCAGGTGAGTCCAGGGCACACAGAGATACCAGTGCCCCCTGCCATCCCTCACTGCTCTGGTCCCACTGTGCAGTGGGACATGGCAATGTGGCTTCTGTGTGGAGAGTGTGACTGAGCCTGGCCAGCTGCTGGAGACAGACTTTCCTGTGGAGAGACCCCCTGAGATCCTGGGGGAAGCGGTATGGGACACCCAGCCAGGTGGAGTTGAAGGGAGCATCTGCAGCCGCTGCTGCACCTGGCTCCCCACTCCTCGACATTGTCCTGCTCCAAGTGGGGACCCCAGGTGAGTCCCCCATCATCCCCCACATCCCAGCCTTAGTTCCTCCCTGGAGGGGTCTTTACTGACGGTATGTTTGACCCCTGATGGTGTAGGGGGATGCTGCTCTGCACAACCTGCACGGGCACCCTGGATGCAGGTGGCCTTGGCACCACTGCAGCAGCTGGAGACCAACTGCTTCTGGTTGCCAAGGTCAGCACCAGCAGTGCAAGAAACGAGGTGGGAGAGGCAGAGTGGGGCCTATGGGGAGCAGGAAGGTGGAGGTGGCTCAGGTAGGGTGAAGGGTCAGCTGGCACCACATGAAGGCAAGTTAGTGAAGCTGTAGTGAGGGAGCATGAGCTGGGACCACACCAGGTGAGGGACTGAACAAGAGTGGCAATCCTTGATAAAAGATGAGCAGGCTAAGGGCAGCAAGAGAGCTGGCAGGAAATCTCTCCATGCACAGGGAGTGGACAGAGCCCTTGTCAGTGACCCTGTGCTGAGCCGGGACGAGCTTGATAAGCTGATAGGTGAGGTAAGACTCTGTGTGACACCAACAGGCAGACTCCATGAAAAGGGGACCATGTCCCTGGTGTGGCCTACATGATGACATGGGGCTATGAGTCAGACAGCGAATGCCTGGAGACCTCAGAGGGACAGGATGTGGCATGGGAAAACAAAATTATCACCTCGGGCTGTCTCACAGAGCACGTGGGATGGAAGCTTCCAGTGGGCATTCCAGAACATGGCACAACAACTTGCAGAAACAAATGGGCTCCTCACCTAGTACACAGACGAAGAAGTACTCTCCACAGACGAAGCAAAGGAAAAACAGCCTTGGAGCAAAATGTACAGCAAGAAACACACAGGCACAATGGAACACGAAAAAAAACCCCAAAGAATAAAAAAATGACTGTCAAGACAACATCCCACACACAGAGGAAAATGCAGGTCCAAGCCAAAGACACTCAGCAGAGAAACAGAACAGTGAAAATCTGCAGAGGGAAAATAAGAGGGAAAACCAAAAAATGTTATGTAGGAAAATACAAAGAAGAGAAAAAGCCATGGTTATTAAACAAAAAGAAAAAAAGACAATCCAACAATAAAAAGAACCCCAATCTGAACAGAAAGTGCAGAAAAAGCTCTCTAAAACACCACCAGAGAGAATAAAAGAATGCCATGACATGGGCATTTTAAGCCGTCATCTCAACAAAGTACTAAACTGGCCAAAAAAACAACTTCTATGATCAGATGAGACCGGGTGTTCTCAGGGTGGTATGGCCGTAGGCACCTCTCAAGGCCTCAGTAGCACCCATCAGCACACACTAGCACCCTCCCGACCTGCCCCACAGCCCCACAGACCAGCTCAACGGCCTCCAGGCCCACCCTTGGCCGCACCCCAACCTAGAGTGGGAGACGGTAAGACACAAGCCGCCCAAGCCATGCCCTTGGCGTGGCTGATCAAGCAAATAAACTGGCCGTGCGCCCACTCCTAAACGCCCCGCAAAAGAAGCCTACAGCACCCGGTATTCCCAGGCGGTCTCCCATCCAAGTACTAACCGGGCCCGACCCTGCTTAGCTTCCGAGATCAGAAGAGACCGGGCGTTTTCAGGCTGGTATGGCGATAGGCACTTCTCAAGGCCTCTGAAGCACCCATCAGCACACACCAGCACCGTCCCGACCTGCCCCACAGCCCCACAGACCAGCTCCATGGACACCAGGTCCACCCTTGCCAACACACCAGCCTAGAGTCGGACGTGGTAAGACCCAAGCCGACAAAACCACGCCAGGCCCAAAAGCCTCGCAGGCCGCACAAGCCGCGGAAACGTGCGTTTTGCGGCCCTGTGTTGTGGCTGACCAAGCAAAACAAGGGGCCCTGCGCCCACCTCCATACGCCCCGCAAAAGAAGCCTACAGCACCCGGTATTCCCAGGCGGTCTCCCATCCAAGTACTAACCAGGCCCGACCCTTCTTAGCTTCCGAGATCAGACGAGATCGGGCGTTTTCAGGGTGGTATGGCCGTAGGCACCTCTCAAGGCCTCTGTAGCACCC
>JAHLSL010013171.1:17972-28347 GCA_025920805.1 Petroica traversi
AATGACAGTGACAATGACAGTGACATACGGTGACAGTGACAGTGACATACGGTGACAGTGACAGTGACAATGACAGTGGCAGTAACAGTGACAGCGATAGTGACAGTGACAATGACACAATGACAGTGACAGTGACAGTGATAGTGACAGTGACAGTCACAATGACAGTGACAATGACAGTGACAGTGACAATGACACGGTGACAGTGACAGTGCCGATGCCGGTTCCCACAGGCGCTGTCGCTGCTGCTGCTGCCGGGGCTGGGCCGGCGCCTGCTGCCCATGGCCAGCGCGGGGACAGCGCAGGGGACACCGGGGACAGCGGGGACAGCGCAGGGGACACCGAGGGACACCTGCGGCAGCACCGGGAACAGCACCGGCGGTGGCAGCGCAGGTGACAAAGGTGACACCGGGGGGGACCCCAGCTACGACCCCGGCTCCGTCTCGGCCGCCTTCGTCACCTGTCCCAACGAGAGCGTGGCCAGGGACATCGCCAGGTGACAGCGGGGACAGCCGTGGCACTGGGGTGGCACTGAGGGGTGGCACTGCCAGGGGACAGCCATGGCACTGAGGGGTGGCACTGAGGGGTGGCACTGCCAGGGGACAGCCGTGGCACTGAGGGGTGGCACTGCCGGGTGGCGCTGTCCCCAAGGGTGGCACTGTGGGGGTGATGCTGTCCCCAGGGGTGGCTCTGTCCCCAGCGGTGGCTCTGTGGGGTGGCACTGAGGGGTGGCACTGTCCCCAAGGGTGGCACTTTGGAGGTGGCTCTGTCACCAATGATGGCACTGTCCCCATGGGTGGCTCTGTCACCAATGATGGCACTGTCCCCACGGGTGGCTCTGTCCCCGGGGGTGGCTGCAGGGTGGCTCTGTCCCAATGGCGGCACTGTCCCCAGGGGTGGCTCTGTCACTGGGGGTGGCACTGTCCCCAGGGGTGGCTCTGTCCCCAGGGGTGGCTCTGTCACTGGGGGTGGCACTGTCCCCAAGGGTGGCTCTGTCCCCAAGGGTGGCTATGGAGGTGGCACTGTCACTAGGGGTGGCACTTTCCCGAAGGGTGGCACTTGCAGGGTGGCTCTGTCACCAAGGATGGCTTTGTCCCAAGGGTGGCTCTGTCCCCAGTGGTGGCACTGCGGGGTGGCTCTGTCCCAAGGGTGGCTCTGTCCCCAGGGGTGGCTCTGTCCCAAGGGTGGCACTGTCCCCAGGGGTGGCTCTGTCCCCAATGGTGGCTCTGTCCCCAGGGGTGGCACTGTGGGGGTGACACTGTCCCCAAAGGTGGCTCTGTCCCCAATGGTCGCTCTGTCCCCAGTGGTGGCTCTGTCCCAAGGATGGCACTGTCCCCAATGGTGGCTCTGTCCCCAATGGTGGCTCTGTCCCCAAGGGTGGCTCTGTCCCCAGGGGTGGCACTGCAGGGGGTGGCTCTGTCCCCAAGGGTGGCTCTGTCCCCAAGGGTGGCTCTGTCCCCAATGGTGGCTCTGTCCCCAAGGGTGGCACTGCGGGGTGGCACTGTCTCAATGATGGCTCTGTCCCCAATGGTGGCTCTGTCCCCAAGGAAGGCCCTGTCCCACTGTCCCCGGGAGGTGACACTGGGAGTGACAGTGTCCCCAGGGGGTGACAGGGCCACAGGGAGGTGACAGCAGAGGTGACCCTGTCCCACTGTCCCTGTGGGGGTGACATGGGAGGTGACACAGGAGGTGACACAGGAGGTGACACCGGCAGTGACACAGATGGTGACACAGGAGGTGACACCGGCAGTGCCACTGCTCCTGTCCCCAGGGGGCACTGGGGGTTGGTGACACCGTGTCCCTGTCCCATTCCTGTCCCTGTCTCCAGAGGGTGACAGGTGACACAGGAGGTGACACTGTCCCCATCCCTGCCCCCGGGGGTTGGTGACACAGGAGGTGACGTAAGTGACACCTGAGGTGGCAGAAGGTGACTCTGTCCCTGGGGTTGGTGACACAGGAGGTGACACTGACCCTGTCGCTGTCCCTGTGAGTTGGTGACAGGAGGTGACACAGAAGGTGACAGGAGGTGACAGGAGGTGACACAGAAGGTGATACCTGAGGTGACAGGAGGTGACACTGTCCCTGTCCCGGGGGTTGGTGACACCCGAGGTGACAGCAGGTGACAATGACCCTGTCACTGTCCCGGGGGTTGGTGACACAGGAGGTGACAGAAGGTGACACCTCAGGTGACACTGACTGTGTCCCTGTCCCTGGGGTTGGTGACACCTGAGGTGACACAGGTGACACAGGAGGTGACAGCAGGTGACACCTGAGGTGACAGCAGGTGACAATGATCCTGTCCCTGTCACTGTCCCGGGGATCAGTGACACAGGAGGTGACAGAAGGTGACACCTGGGGTGACAGCAGGTGACAATGACCCTGGGGTTGGTGACAGCAGGTGACACAGCAGGTGACAATGACCCTGTCACTGTCCCGGGGGTTGGTGACACAGGAGGTGACACCTGGGGTGACAGCAGGTGACAATGACCCTGGGGGTTGGTGACACCTGAGGTGACACCTGAGGTGACACAGCAGGTGACACAGGTGTCCCTGTCCCCGCAGGGCTCTGGTGCAGCAGGGTTTGGCCGCCTGTGTGAACATTGTCCCCGGGGTCACCTCTGTGTGAGTGGGGACAGGGACAGGGGGACACTGGGGACACTGGGGACACTGGGGACAGGGACAGGGACACTGGGGACACTGGGGACAGAGGGGACACTGGGGACAGAGGGGACACTGGGGACACTGGGGACACTGGGGAGAATTGAGGGGATTGGGGACGTTTTGGACAGAGGGGACAGGGGACAGTGGGGACATCGGGGGGATTGAGGAACTTGGAGGGTTGGGGACACTGGGGGGACACTGGGGACAGGGGAGCATTGGGGACATTGGGGATTGGGGACATTTGGGGGACATCGGGAGGGTTGAGAGGATTTGGGAGGTTGTGGGGACGGGGGTGGCAGGGGACACTGGGGACATTGGGGACATTGGGGACACTGGGGACATGGGGGACACTGGGGGGACATTGGGGACACTGGGGGGACATTGGGGACATGGGGGACACTGGGGACATGGAGGGGACACTGGGGTGGCAGGGGGTGTTGGGGACACTGGGGGGGTATTGGGGACACTGGGGACAGGGGGGTGAGGGGCCCAGGGCGGTGTCACCGCGATGTCCCCGATGTCCCCAGGTACACCTGGCAGGGGAAGCTGGAGGAGGACAGCGAGGTCCTGCTGGTGAGTGACGTCCCCAATGTCCCCAAGGTGTCCCCAGGGTGTCCCCAGGCTCCCTGAATGTCCCCACCAATGTCCCCGAGTGTCCCTGAATGTCCCTGGGGTGTCCCTGATGTCCCCAATGTCCCCACGCTGTCCCCAAAGGTGCCCTTGGTGTCCCCAGTGGTGCCCCAATGTCCCCAGAGCGTTCCCAGTGTCCCCAAGGTGTCCCCAGGGTGTCCCCAGGTGTCCCTGAAGTGTCCCTGATGTCCCCCAGTGTCCCCAAGGTCCCTGAAGTGTCCCTGGGGTGTCCCAAACGTGTCCCCAATGTCCCCAAGGTGTCCCCGGTGTCCCCCAATGTCCCTGAGTGTCCCTGGGGTGTCCCCAGGGTGTCCCCGGTGTCCCCAAGGTGTCCCCAGGTGCCCTGGGCTGGCCTCAAGGGGTCCTCAGTGTCCCCAAGGTGTCCCTGATCTGTCCCTGATGTCCCTGGGATGTCCCCAAGGTGTCCCCAGGCTCCCTGAATGCCCCTGAAGTGTCCCCAAGGTGTCCCCGGTGTCCCCCCAATGTCCCTGAGTGTCCTTGGGGTGTCCCCACAGTGTCCCCAGGGTGTCCTCAGTGCATCCCCAATGTCCCACCAATGTCCCCAAGATGTCCCCAAGATCTTCCCCAGGTGTCCCCGAGGTGTTTCCTGTGTCCCCTCTGAAGTCCTTGGGTGCCCCTGAGTGTCCCCAAGGTGTCCCCAGGGTGTCCCCAGTGTCCCCAGTGACCTCCCAAAGTGTCCCCAAGGTGTCCCCGAGGTGTCCCCAATGTCCCTGAGTGTCCCCAGGGTGTCCTCGGTGTCCCCAATGACCCCCTAAAGTGTCCCCAAGGTGTCCCCAATGTCCCCAGGGTGTCCCTGGGATATCTCCACTGTCCCCAGAGTGTCCCCAATGTCCCCAAGGTGTCCCCAGTGTCCCCAAGGTGTCCCCACTGTCCCCAAGGTGTCCCCAGGGTGGCCCCAAGGTGTCCCCAAGGTGTCCCCAATGACCTCCTAAGGTGTCCCCAAGGTGTCTCCAGGGTGTCCCTGGGATATCTCCACTGTCCCCAAGGTGTCCCCAAGGTGTCCCCAGGGTGTCCCCTCTGTCCCCAAGGTGTCCCCACTGTCCCCAAGGTGTCCTCACTGTCCCCAGAGTGTCCCCACTGTCCCCAAGGTGTCCCCAAGGTGTCCCCTCTGTCCCCAAGGTGTCCCCAATGTCCCCAAGGTGTCCCCAAGGTGTCCCCAAGGTGTCCCTGGGATATCTCCACTGTCCCCAGAGTGTCCCCAATGTCTCCCCACTGTCCCCAAGGTGTCCCCAATGTCCCCAAGGTGTCCCCAGGGTGTCCCCAAGGTGTCCCCAGGGTGTCCCCAAGGTGTCCCCAAGGTGTCCCCAGAGTGTCCCCACTGTCCCCAGGGTGTCCCCAATGTCCCCTGTGTCCCACAGATGATCAAGACCCGCAGCTCGCGGCTGCCGGCGCTCACCGAGTTCATCCGGTGCGGGTTTGGGGCGATTTGGGGGGATTTTGGGGCTCCTGGGGGGATTTGGGGATTTTGGGGTCCTGGGGGGTCCCCGAGGGGATTTGGGGCAATTTTGGGAGATTTTGGGAGGTCCTGGGGGGTCCCAGAGGGGATTTTGGGGGATTTTGGGGGATTTTGGGGGAACTTGGGGGATCCCCGAGGGGATTTTGGGGGGTCCTGGGGGATTTTGGGGTTCCTGGGGGGATTTTGGGGAATTTTGGGAGATTTTGAGGGGACTTGGGGGGTCCCAGAGGGAATTTTGGGAGATTTGGGGGGTTCCCAAGGAGATTTGGGGGATTTTGGGGAATTTTGGGAGATTTTGGGGGGTCCTGGGGGGTCCCAGAGGGAATTTTGGGAGATTTTGGGGAATTTTGGGAGATTTTGAGTGGGGTCCTGGGGGGTCCCAGAGGGGATTTTGGGGGGTCCTGGGGGATTTTGGGATTTTGGGGTCCTGGGGGGTCCCCGAGGGGATTTGGGGGAGTTTGGGGAATTTTGGGGAATTTCGGGGGGACTTGGGGGGTCCCAGAGGGAATTTTGGGGAATTAGGAGAGATTTTGGGGGGTCGCCAAGGGGATTTGGGGGAATTTTGGGAGATTTTGGGGAGACTTTTTGGAGATTTTGAGGGATCCCCGAGGGAATTTGGGGGGATTTTGGGGAATTTTGGGAGATTTGGGGGGTCCTGGGGGGTCCCAGAGGGGATTTTTGGGGGTCCTGGGGGGTTTTGGGGGGATTTTGGGGAATTTCGGGAGATTTTGGGGGGATTTTGGGGGGTCCTGGGGGATTTTGGGGGTCCCAGGTGGGATTTTGGGGTCCTGAGGGGAATTTGGGGGGTCCTGGGAGGGTCTGGAGAGAGATTTTGGGGAATTTGGGGATTTTGGGGGAAATTTGGGGATTTTGGGGGGAATTTGGGGATTTTGGGGGGTCCCAGAGGGAATTTGGGGGGTTCAAGGTTTTTTTGAGGGGTCCTGGGGGGATTTTGGGGTCACCCCAGGATTTGGGGGGGTTTGGGGGGTCCTGAGGGGATTTTTAGGGGGAGTTGGGAGTTTTTGGGGTGATTGGGATTTTTGGGGGTCCCGGGAGATTTTGGGGGATCTGGGGGGGATTTAGGGGAGATTTTGGGGTTCCCAGGGCCGGTTTTGGGGTGATTTTGTGGGGATTTGGGGTTTTTGGGGTGCCCGATGAAGATTTTGAGGTCGCTGATGTGGATTTTGGGGGTTTTGGGGGGATTTTGGGGTTTTTTGGGGGGATTTGGCTGTTCAGGGGTTTTTGGGGTGCTCGAGGTGGGTTTTGGGGAGATTTTGGGGTCCCTGATGTGGATTTTGGGGATTTTGGGGGGATTTTGGGGATTTTTGGAGGGATTTTGGGGTTTTTGGGGGGGATTAGGGTGTTCAGGAGTTTTTGGGGTGCTCGATGTGGATTTTGGGGTTTTGGGTGGATTTTAGGGATTTTGGGGGAGCCTGATGTGGATTTTGGGGGTTTTTTGGGTGAATTTTGGGGTTTCAGGGGTTTTTGGGGTCGTTGGGGCCGATTTTGAGGTTTTGGGGGGGAGTTTTGGGATTTCCTGGATTTTGGGATTTCCCAGGTTTTCGGGGGATTTTGGGGAATTTTGGGGTCCCTGACACGGGTTTGGGGGATTTTGGGGGATTTTGGGGTCCCTGACACGGGTTTGGGGGATTTTGGGGAATTTTGGGGTTCCCCAAGGGGTTTTTGGGGTCCCTGATGCAGATTTTGGGGTTCTTTTGGGGAGTTTTTGGGGAATTTGTGTGTTCAGGTATTTTTGGGGTGCCAGAGCTCGATTTTGGGGTGCCCGGTGCAGATTTTGGGGTCCCTGATGTGGATTTTGGGGTCCCTGACACGGGTTTTGGGGTTTTTGGGGTCCCTGACACGGGTTTTGGGGGTTTTTGGGGGTTCGGGGGTTTTTGGGGTCCCTGACGTGGATTTTGGGGTCCCTGACGGGGATTTTGGGGATTTTTTTGGGATTTTGGGGATTTTTGGGGGGATTTTGGGGGATTTTGGGTGTTCAGGGGTTTTTGGGGTGCTCAACGCAGGTTTTGGGGTTTTGGGGAGATTTTGGGGTCCCTGATGTGGATTTTGGGGTCACTGATGGGGATTTTGGGGGGATTTTGGGGATTTTGGGGGCATTTTGGGGATCTTTGGGGGATTTTGGGGATTTTTGGGGGGATTTTGGGTGTTCAGGGGTTTTTGGGGTGCTCGATGCAGGTTTTGGGGTTTTGGGGGGGTTTTGGGGTCCCTGACGGGGATTTTGGGGTCCCCAGGTGCCACCACCCGTACGAGGTGCCCGAGGTGGTGGCGCTGCCGGTGGCGCAGGGGAACCGCCCGTACCTGAGCTGGGTGCTGGACAGCGTCCCCCCCTGAGCCCCAAAAACACCCCAAAACCACCCCAAAAACACCCCAAAAACACCCAAAAGTCCCCCCAAAAATCCTCCAAAATATCCCCTAAAATTCCCCCAAAAATCCCCTAAAAATCCCCCAAAAATGCTCCAAAATCTCCCCTAAAATCCCCTAAAAATCTCCCTAAAAATCCCCTAAAAATCTCCCCAAAAATCCCCTAAAAATCTCCCCAAAAATCCTCCACAATCTCCCAAAAAATCCCCTAAAAATCCCCTAAAAAATCCCCTAAAAATCCTCCAAAATCTCCCCTAAAATCCCCTAAAAGTCCCCCAAAAATCCTCCAAAATCTCCCAAAAAATCCCCTAAAAATCCCCCCCCAAATCCCCTAAAAAATCCCCCAAAAATCCTCCAAGATCTCCCAAAAAATCCCCTAAAAATCCCCCCCCAAAATCCCCTAAAAAATCCCCCCAAAATCCTCCAAAATCTCCCCAAAAATTCCCAAAAAATCCCCCCAAAAAACCCCTAAAAAATCCCCAAAAAACCCCCCAAAAAATCTCCCCGAAAATCCCCTCTGAACCCCAAAACCACCCCAAAAATGCCCAAAAAAATCCCCCCGAAATCACCCAAAAAACCCACAAAAAAACCCCCACAAAAATCCACCCAAAATTCCCCAAAATCCCCTATAAATCCCCCAAAAAATCCCCCCCAAAACATTCCAAAAATACCCACAAAAATCCACCCGAAATCACCCCAAAATTCCTCTAAAAATCCCCCCAAAAATCCCAGAAAAATCCCCCCAAAATCGCCAAAAATATCCCCCAAAATCCCATAACAATCCCCAAAAAATCCCAAAAATATCCCAAAAATCCCCCAAAAATCCTCATCAAAAACAACCAAAAATCCAAAAAAAAATCCCCCCGAAATCACAAAAAATCCCCCCAAAATTCCCCAAAAGTTTCCCCAAAATCCCCCCTAATCCCCCCAAAATTCCCCTCGGAAAATCGGGGGACCCCAAAATCCCCCGGGGGACCCTGAAATTTTGTGAATAAAAAGGAGAAAACCCCAAATTCGGGGCTGTGGAGTTTTGGGGGTCGGGGGGGACCCCAAAATTGGGGGGGGGAACCCAAAATTCGGGGGGACCCCAAAAATTGGGAGGGAACCCAAAATTGGGAGGGATTCAAAAATTTGGGGGAAATTCAGGGAGAAACCCCAAAATTTGGGGGGACCCCAAAAATTTGGGGGGGGGAGGGGAAAGGGGAACCCTAAAATTTGGGAGGGAAATGGGGGGAACCCCAAAATTTGAAGGGGTGGGACCCCAAAAATTTGGGGGGGAGGGGGGAAGGGAGGGACCCCAAAATTGGGGGAGAAAAAATGTGGGAACCCCAAAATTTGGAGAGCCCAAAATTTGGAGACCCCAAAATTTGGAGACCCCAAAATTTGGAGAGCCCAAAATTTGGGGGTGAAATCCCAAAATTATTGGGGGGAAAAGACGGGAACCCCAAAATTTTAGGAGAGGGGACCCCAAAATTTGGCGAGAAGCCCAAAATTGAAAAGGGGGGTCCCCAAATTTTGGGGTCCCCCAAAAAATCCACGCGGAGCCGCTGCCCTGGAGCCTTTATTGGGGGAGGGGCCGAGGCCACGCCCCTTCCCGGCCACGCCCATCGAGGCCACGCCCCTTCCCGACCACACCCACCGAGGCCACGCCCACCCGCGAATTCCCGCCAAAACGGCAAAAATAAAACTTCGGGACCCCAAATTTTGGGGGTTTTTTTTTGGGGGACCCCCAAAATTTTTAGGGGTGGGGGAGGGGCCTGAGGAGGCCACGCCCCCTCCGGAGGCCACGCCCCCTTTGGAATCTGCTGTAAATAATAAAAATAAAGATTTTTCACCCAAAATTTGGGGGGTTTTGGGGAGGGACCCCGAAATTTTTTACCTGGGGGTCCCCAAAAATCGGGGGCGTGGTCAGATCAGGCCACGCCCCCTATTGACCACGCCCCTCCCATATTCTTCATTAAATCTCCTCTAAAATGAGAAAAATAAGGATTTTTCACCCAAAATTTCAGGGATTTTTGGGGCGGGGACCCCGAAATTTTTTACCTGGGGGTCCCCAAAATTGGGGGCGGGGTCAGACTTGGCCACGCCCCCTCTAAGCCCCTCCCCCTCCCCTATTCTTCATTAAATCGCCTCTAAAATGACAAAAATAAAGATTTTCCACCCAAAAATTGGGATATTTGGGAAGGAACCCCAAAATCTTTTAAGGGGCGGTCCCTAAAATTGGGGGGCGGGGTCAGATCTGACCACGCCCCCTCCTGACTCCACCCCTTCACTCTTCTCCATTAAATCCTTTCTAAAATGACAAAAATAAAGATTTTTCACCCAAAATTTCGGGTTTTTTTTGAGGAGGGGCCCCAAAAATTTTTTAGGGTGGGATCCCCAAAATTCGGGGCGTGGCCAGATCTGGCCACGCCCCCTCCCTGACCACGCCCCTCCCCTTTTCATCATTAAATCTCCTCTAAAATGACAAAAATAAAGATTTTTCACCCAAAATTGCGGGGTTTTTTGGGGAGAGGACCCAAAATTTTTTAAGGAGGGGACCCCAAATTTTAGGGGCGTGGTCCGACGTGGCCACGCCCTTTCCTGGCCACGCCCCTCCCCCTTTTCATCATTAAATCTCCTCTAAAATGACAAAAATAAAGATTTTTCCACCCAAAATTGCGGGGTTTTTTGGGGAGAGGACCCAAAATTATTTGGGGGGGGCGGTCCCCAAATTTTAGGGGCGTGGTCATATCTGGCCACGCCTCCTCCCGGCCACGCCCCTCTTCTTTTGGCCATTAAATCTCTTCTAAAATGCCAAAAATAAGGATTTTTCACCCAAAATCTCAGGGTTTTTGGGGAGGGGACCCCAAACTTTTTTGAGGGCGGTCCCAAAGTTTGGGGGCGGAGTCAGACTTGACCACGCCCCCTCCAGGCCCCTCTCCCCATTAAAATCTCCTCTAAAATGACAAAAATAAAGATTTTTCACCCAGAATTTCGGGGTTTTTTTTAGAGGGAACCCCAAAATTGTTTAGGGTGGAGTTTCCAAAATATGTGGGCGTGGTCATATCTGGCCACGCCCCTTCCAGATCACAGCCTACCCCTTTTCTCCATTAAATCTCCTCTAAAAATGACAAAAATAAGGATTTTTCACCCAGAATTTCGGGGTTATTTGGGGAGGGGACCCCAGAATATTTTAGGGAGGGGTCACCCAAATGTGGGCGTGGTCAGAGCACGGCCCCGCCC
>JAHLSL010013177.1:0-16872 GCA_025920805.1 Petroica traversi
TCACGATAACTCCATGAGTGTGTGTCTGATTCCGGCGTACCGCGACAGGGTACAGCTGTGGCTGTTGTGAGCAGAACAAGTGTCCTTTCTGTGCATGTCATGGCATTGATGCAGCATAAATTGTAATGTCTTATTTACCAATTAATGTATTGTTGTGCAAAGGCTATCGTTCATCCTTCTGCTGTCATAAAGAACTTCTATTTTTGTCAGATAGCCTTTCTTTCATCACTTTGGCAAATAGGGTAAGTGATGGACAAGCCTGTTGTACTGGGTGACACATAGGGAGAGAGCAGAAGGATGTGCTGAGCCCCCAAAGAGCTTCCACTCTCATATAAACACACTCCTATAGGTGTCATAACGTAGTTTGTTTCTGGAATCTGTCAGATTCTTTTAAAAAGTGGTTTTTTTTAATTTGTTAATAGCAGCACATTGTTGAACCGGGGCATTCGCAGTGCTCTTCATCCTCCCGAGATGCTGAAATTCATAATTTGTAATTATCTGGCTGCATTCTGCCAGGATGTTTTTACCTTTTATTCTATGGAGGTACGTGGGAGGAATCCCTTTTTCTGTGAATGCCAAGATGCCCACAGCTCTGTTCTCTTAACCTCTTAAGTGGAGAGCTGTGCCCAGTGTTCAGCTTTCCTCATGTTCAGCAGCTTTCAGTGCCAGCCATGCACATGCACATGCTCACCTTCAGTGCACACTTTCAATCAGATTTGGCTCCTCTCTGTTGGTGTCTTTTTCCAGGAGGGCTCGTGTTATTTTCAGTGGAGATATTTAAATTAGGATTTTTTTCAACACGTACAACCACACCGTGGTCATATCCTTGATGATGGAAACCTCAAGCAGCCTGTACCTGTACCATGTGCAAAATTAAAGTTATAATCTGGACAAATTAAAGTTAATTTTCACAACAATGTGCTTCATGATGAGATCATGAAATTGTGGCTCTTCTTCTCTGTCCTGTTGGTTCTACAATAATTCCTCCTCTCTGTTTGCACTGGGCTTTGTGCTCCCCCTTTGTCCACTGCTGGTTTGTGGTCCCTGAGACAGATGGACAGAAAGAAACACCTGGTTACACGCACACATTTTACCCTCTAGAGTGTGATGGTGAACACCACCAGCATACCTGCGTCCTGTTTAAAATGCCACTTAAGTGGAAAACTCGGGAAGTGTGGCAGTGGGGATGAAACAACGCGGTTAAAACAGCCACTGACCCCGGTCTCTGAAAACATGTATCTGCCCTAGGCAAATATCCTCACTCTCAGCCATACTTCAGTTTTAACAGCAGCCTCACCACTGCTTTCTGGGGCCACCACTGGGGAGGAAGAGGCCTCTCTCATTCCCCTGCCTCAGTGCTCGGACTCCTTATAGGCTTGACTAGACTTTATTTTGGCTTCTGCAGCACGTTCAGGGCAGCCTGACCTCTTTACCAGACGCTCGCTTGTCACAACCTTTATGCATCTGAACATTTTGTATTACCCGCAGAAGGGAGCTGCTGAAATTTATTCCCCTGCCTTCTCCAGCCGTGTCAGCTTCCCAGGACGAAGGTCAGCCATCACAGAACACTGCCTGTGTCTGCTCCAGGGGCTGCTTTTTGCAAGGTCTCTGCAGCTCCTGGTGTGGCCTTTGCCATGGTCCAGCAGCTCAGAGCACCCACTGCAGCCTCGTCCTCTGCTCCAGGGGCTGCTGGTGCTTCCAGCTCGCCTTGTTCAGCCTCTGCTTCAGGCTGAACCTTCCCATTGTGGGGAGGTGTTGGTAGGTAAGGGTTCCAGCTGGGAATTGTGCCTGGGTGAGTGATACATCTTTTACACAGCCTGGTGAGTGAGTTTTGCACACCTGAAATCCTTGGAATTCACTTTTTATTCCCATCCAAATCTCCCCTTATGAACTGCATTTTATAGACTTGCAACCAGCCAGGCAAAATGTGGGTTGCCCCATTTTTTTAACACGTTTTCCACTTTTTGCCAGTTTTTGCTCTGCATTGAATCACACCCTGTACCAATGACCTTCACAGGCTCCTGACTGCAGGATGATGCTCAGTCTCCTCCTGGCAAGGGGACAGGAGCACAGCACACCACTGATGGACACTGGGTGGGCAGGTTGACATCAACTCCTCTGTCTGTAGAGCCTCTCCGGCCCCTGACCATCTTCCCTTTCCCAGATCTGCAGGATTTGGGTAGAAGTGACCATCTCACTGTAACATTGAGAGGGCTGTGCAGAATCCTGCAGCTGCAGAGCAGCCTTTTAGGACAAAGAGAAGGAAAAAAAACCCCAACAATTGGACACATTTGATGTGTGCAAGATTTATCTATGAGAGTGCTAATCAGACAGACCCAAATGAAGGACATTTCTTTGGCTCTGAGTGATTTCTATTCCTCCTGGCCCTAATACTACTGCAAACAGGAGCTGAAGATTGTTCCCTTCTGGAGCAAAGAAAAAGCAGAAGGAAGAAAGGGTATTGTTTATTACCTCTTTCCCATACACATCCCTCCTTCAAACAAAGAATATGCAGTTACATGGATGATTTAAGGGCAGCAGCTGAGCAGGAATAACTATAAAATTCATGTTTTAATAACAACAACAATAATAAGCACACAACAGCATTTATAACCCTAGTTACAGGCCTGAGATATCATATCCATAGCAACTGCAGCAAGCGGTGAATGCCATATATTTAGAGTTCCCGTGCACCTGCCTAAAATAGCCACCGATAAATTATGCTGATGTTTGTGCCTTTTTGACAGGGTTTTAAAGGGCTGTCAATGCACTCTGCAACCACGCTGAGCCTTCGTGGCGCGGCTCAGCAGCAGCCAAACCCCTTCCCTACCAAACCCCTGTCAGTGTCCCCTCTCGGGCTGCTGGGTGTGAGAAACCAGTGGCAAAAGGCACCTCGAAGGTGAGCAGAGTGAGCCAGAGGTGCAGGGGAACAGCGGCTTCCAGCGCCTGTCGTTTCCCTGCTCCGGCTGTCAGAACCTGCCTCCCGTTAATGGATTGAATTAATAAACTGTTGCAAGTAATTAGGGCTCCATCCTGCTCCCGTGTCAGGCAGTGGCGAGGTGATCAGGCCGGATGTTAATGGTGTGTGTGTGAATAGTTTACAAAGAGTTAATGAGTGGCTGGGAGGTGTTGGAGACGGGGCCAGTCGGTTGTGGAGATTGGTGCAGAGTCCAACAGGTCAATCGCGTGCTTGTAACCGTGGCTTATGAGCATCCACCAGGCCATCTGTTGATGTGCTTATTACATTTTATAGCACAAACTCCTGGTGTCTGCAACGTGCTTATAACAGCTATTAATCTTGTACTATTAACTCTTTCAAAGCCGCGCGTATTTGAGCTTTAACATCACCAGCAAGAGTTCCAGCAAGCTAGCAAGGAGAGAGGTCTGGTATTTAACCCCTGTCCTGTGCAGAAGGGATCTATTCCTACTGTATTATGTGATATTTGCATGGGCCAGTTTGGGTTTTCACATCTTAAATATGGACAAATATAAATCCTATGGAACATGAAGCAACCTGGGATAATGGAAGGAGTTGCAGCCCATGGCAAAGGGGTTGGAAAGAGGTGATGTTTAAAGTCCTTTCCAACCCAAACCATTCCAGGATTCTGTGAACCAGGCCCAGGGATGATGTGATGCTGACCCACAGCAGCAAGAGGGACGTGCTGTAATTATTTCAATGCTTGGAAGGAACTTGCTGCATTTCCCAATTGATTAGTAACATCGTCACTAGATCTTAAAATGTGTTTATAGGCAATTAAATGTCACAGTTCATTCGTAAGGAGAATAATTATTGCTGCTGTGAAGAGAGAAACAGGTGCAGATTGACTCCAGTGACTTTAAACTCTCCCCTTATACCTGCAGGAGAATTAAAAGGGCCCAACATACTTCTATTATGGGGGGAGATTGTTTGTTGGGTTTTTTTACTTCATGTATACAATAATTTATTTATGACAGATTTCAAAATAAACTTCTTGTTTGTCTCTGCATTTGCAGTTGACTTAAGATGGAGCTGAATATATAAAAGTTAGGATTATTTGTTCTGGTTTGGCAGAACATATAAATGGAACCCAAAATAAAGTAAATAGGGGATTAAATAGAATTAAATACTGGAATTACAGACTATAGGTATTAATTTATATCAAATATTTTAGAGTTCTATGCAGCATTAAAGGACCTAAACACTAAATGAACACAATATATTCAAAAACATATGTTTTTATTTATCCCCATTTCTATCAGCTCAATTACATGCTATCATCAAAACTCCTCCAAACCTAAGGAACCCCAAACTATCTCACATTTACAAGAAGAAATAAGAAGTTTATTCAAAAATATTATGGAAAAGCACAGCCTTAAAACAAACAAAAAATTGTATCTCCAGCATAAAAATAATAAAAAAAAGTTTCTGAAAATTGTTGAAGAAAAAAAACCTTGACTCCTTCTTGGATGAAATAAGATTTTTGACTTCCTATAAAATCCAGGGCTGGGCAGGTATTTTTTCAAAGACATCAAATTATGGATTGGATCAAATTGGATTTTAGGGTAAATTAATGTGCAACCCTGAATGGCTGCATATACATCTAAATCATATTGCAAATGCTTTAAAGCTGTTGGAACATATTTCCAGGTGGTTTGGGAATGTGTAAATATTAGCACATTCTGAAGGTTGGTTTTAAAAGACCCTTCATACTCGATAGGTCTTGACATCAATTTTCCCCTAATTTGCTCTGTGTGTGTGTGTGAGTGCTCTGTATGACCACCACGGATTTTTAAAGGGATGACTCATATGGGTTTAGTGGTAGAAGAAGGAATATTGGTCTAGAGATGGAGGACGTGGAAAGAAGGTTGTTAATCATAAGCAGCTTGGAAAAGAAATCTTAAAACTGTTTTTTTCCAGGACGTGCCAAATGCAAGAAGTTACAGTATTCCTTTGAATGATGGGTTTCCATCAGATCAGCACCTGGGCACTCACTGCTTTTAACCCTTTCCTCTGCCCTTGCTCTTTTTCCACGTGTGAGTGTTCAGAGAGGGGACAATGCCCATGGAATGAAGTGTGCTTGTCCATACCTTGTTTAGAAAACTCCTGCATTTAAATAAATTAGTCACATATAGAAGGTTCTTGGTTTGTGCATCAAGAAAATTAACTAGAAATACCAACTTCAAGTACTTTCGACCTTTGGGTTAAATCAGAATACAGGCTGTGGATCTAACGCTGGTTTCGTTTAGAATTTTAAAATAATTAAAACTGACTAGTTTTGTAAAGCAGGGGCTCCAGGGTTGTTTCTTGTGTTGTGCTTTTAACTTTCTCTTCCTGTGCTTCCACTACCTACAAACCACTTGCCAAGAACACATGTGCTTTCCGAGGAGACTGGTTCCATTATACAGCAATTACTCAAAAAATGGACTTTGAATCTCACTTGTTTAAATCCCAGTTAGCAGCCAATTATAACCCCAACAGAGACAAACTGGCTCCTTTACATAATGCCTTTGTTAACTCCTCTGTATTCAATGCCACGTGGATACATTCAGGCTACAGCTTTTTTTTTTTTTTTCTGGATGGACTCCTCTAGCCTGTCTGGACTTTTATTCTGCCCCTGGAGACAGTCACAGCTAAAATCCCATCCAAATTGGGAAGATGTAGAATAGCAGCTCTTGAGACCAGCCATCAAATAGCTTATATAAATATAATACACTCTCCTTAGAGACTTAGGACCACTTTTCCTGCAAGTTAACAAACATTTGGGATAATTTAAATATTTATCCAAATAATTCGGGTGAACCAATCAAAGCATTTCCCCTCGTATCTCTCCCAGCCACACACTCCCCATTTTCTTCTCCCACAGCATTTCTGGAACTGGTATTCATGCAAATGAACTGGGGGAACACTGACAATTTGTCCTTCAAGCATCGTGTGAGCTTCTGGATTTGTTTTGTGCGGGAGAGTTGTCATTTGCCTGGAAGTTCCCATAGTGAATTTACTGGTCTTCTGACATTCCTGGCGCCAGGTCTGCATTCCCATAAAAGAAGCCAGAAGAAACTTTGGAAACAGAACCTTTATAGTATCCACATATTGGGCCATATTCAACTCCAAAGTCAGCAGGTGCAACTCCCATTGATTTCAGTGGGAATTCTGTCTGCTTAGGCTGGAGCTGAACTTGGTCCATAGTATCTGGCACCTTTCCCAAAAACTCTCTTCACTGAATGCTGGGAATGAACCAAAGCTTAATACACTCCTCTGCTGTCCCTAGGAAAGGAATCAGTCTGTCTTTTCAACAGATTGCAGAGAAAAAAATACCTGCCAGTCTTGCAGAGCTGCTTTTGCCATTGTACCCCCGTGTGAATATCTGACATGTTCTCATGAACTCACACTTCCCCTTGTTTAAAAATGGTCTGTCCAAAATATCCCTTTTCTTTTTTTTATTTGAGTCTTAAAAGGCGGAATTCATTTTGTCTTTTTTTTTTCCTTCATGACAGAGTATTTCTTATGCATCAATTTTAAAACATCACTGTAAAAACCTTCTAATGCAAATAATTTCAGAAAGAATCTCTCCTGAAAAGGAATATGATTTTGTCTGAAGAAATGTTCTTTCTGCTAAGTCATCCTACAGAGGAAAATAGCATCAGATAACATTTTATTTAAATCCCTGAGAGGGGAGGGAAAACTCTCAGGTGCATTTTTAAGACCCTCACATTTTAGGATGTGTCGCTGAAACTGAACATATGCTTAAGTACATTCTTAAATAAGACCCTTTGAATGAGGTCTTACATAACTGTATCTTCATACCAGAGGATTTGCATTTTGTAGTATTTGCAACAGCAAGTGTAGAAAAATTAAAATAGCATTATAATCTCCAGGCAAAATTATGTGTGGGTTAAGGCATGAGATTCCGATTCGTCAGCGAAATCTGGTGAGAGCAGATTTTTCAGGGGGATGTCCATCATCGTAGGGGCAGGATCTTATCAGAGAGGGCTGTTCTCACAGGAGTTTGGCATAGATTAGTTTTTGTAAATTCGAGATAAACTGCTGAGTGAGATAGGAGGATGCCTGGCTACTTTCTCCACCTTCCCAACCCAGATAGAAATAACCGAGACGAGGCCACGTCCTCACCTGCTCGAGTGGAGTTGTCAGAATGTTCTTCCCATCATTTAGTCCCACCACACTCACTGTCAAACATGCCTTTGAAAAATCCTCTCGTAGGCTTCTAGCTGGCAGAAATCTGCCCGTGGACGTTTGTGAAAAGTTATTTTCACTTTCCAACAAGCAAAACTGCAGGAGTTTTCCTGAGGAGGCAGCAGGGCAGTTCCATCAGAGAGACATGCGTGGCAGGGGTGCCAGGGAGATTTGAGGTATTTTCTCCCTTCTTTTTTTTGCATTCTAGGTGGTGGCTTTTCCTTCACTCCAAATACTCACAGTAGCAGCTATTACTCACAAATCAAACAAAACCACAGCATAATTGTGGGATCTTCTAAATTGCTTTTAATCCAGATTATTGTCTTTTATACGTAGACCCCCCAGACAGGATTTCTGGTGTAACACATTAGCTCTGTAGTCTCAAGGACCATGAACAAGTGCATAGAAGTTGTATTCCTGCCCAGTGTGTTGAGGGGAAATCAAGGCAAAGGTTTGGAGAGCAAGAGAAAGGAGCCTGGAGCAGTAAAAGGATTTCTACAAATCACCTTCCTCCAAGGAGCCAGAGGGCAGGATTTATCATTCAGCAGTGCCACCTCAAACACACATTTAACGGAGAAAATATAGTAAAGAACCATCAACTTCTTTGACAAAGCCAGAAGAACCATGAACAAAATGCCCAGGGGAACAAACTGGGTTTTCTGAGTTAGAAGATGGAACAGGCAATGCCAGATGTGGTCCATAAAGGAGCCTCACAAACCTTCTGCTCATGATCCTAAACACCATCCTGCACCAGCTCAAACCAAAGATTTTCCTCACTAGAAATATTTGTGTGGAGCCTGAAATGGGGAGAAAAATATTTTATGAATTACTGTGAGAAACATCTTTGTATTTTACCAAGTCTGAAACACCTCAGGAAGAGGCTTTGAAGAATATCAGCTTTTGGGGGTGGGGGGTGTCATTGCTCCTGAAGAACAGGTCTAAACAGTCACTTTTTTTCCTCCTGGATCCCAGATATTAATGCTGGCATTGAAACACTGAAACCTCCTGGTTTTTCCACATGTCCCCACAGAGCACAGCACAAGCCCTTTGGCTGTGGTGATGATACAGGAGTTTTACCCATGTGCTGTAATATTGTCCCTTGTAAAGCCCAGCAATGTGGAGCAGGCACAGTAAACTGAAGACAATCAAGGTCTTAGAGGGTAATACGAGGTTTTTATGTGTTTAGGAGCTTATGGTGCTGTGTAACTTCAGAGCCCAACTGCAGCACGGGGCTCTTCAGAGCACACTGTTAATATCAGATAATGAGCAGTGCTGCTGCTCCTGAATCCTGGCACAGCAGGGCTGGTTCCAGCACTCCCAGTGCCCAGGATCAGAGACATCCTCTCCCGTGGGAGCTGGGCAGTGCTGCTCAGGATTGCACTGCTGTCACTGTGGCTGAGGGGGAGCTTTCTGCAGTGGTGCAGGTGTAGCCAAAGATGGGAATTTGGCTTTTTTGCTGCTAGGGATGACCTACATTGCAGCAGCAGAGACATTTTCAAAGGGAGAATAAGTTTTCTTTGCTCGTGGCTCCCATCCAGGTTTTTTCTCTAAGAACAAGCTCTCCTTCACACTTTAACCCCAAGTCAGGACTCAAGGCCACCTCCATAGTGGCACTTCCCACAGTGTGTACCCAGCACCCCAGATCAAATCAACATTTTGAGAACTTATTTCCCTTCTGCCCCAATGAGACCACTCCTCAAAATCAGCTTCTCCGTGTTCCTGCAGGGAACAATCAAGATTTGAGCTCTATTACAGCCCTCTCCCCACTCAACTTAACATGGATGATGCTCTTCTCAGCTCTGGCATTTGGCACTTCTGCAGCCTCCGGATTCTTGCGAGGGTCCAGAGAGCAGAACTTGTCTCTATCTTCCCATCTGCTCTCTGAAAATAGCTGGAAATTAAGGTTAAAAACTGCCTTGCCTTTGGGCTTTACTTTCCTCTGCCTCTCTATAGGAGTCACAGGAGCATCATGCCTAGAGCAGCCTCCTGGCACTACACAAGCCTTAGCAGCTGATCACAGGCTGGTGTGCCTGAAATATTTTCCTGACATTCCATTCCTATGGAAGAATTCACAAAAAAAAAAAAAAAAAAAAAAAAGAACCCCAAACCAATCTAGAAGCACCCAAAACTAAACAATCCCCCTGAAAAAAAAACCCGCTGGATAAGGTTTCTGAGGTCACTATTGGTGGGTAGGACCAAGCTCAGCTTGCATTGCCTGTGTGGTTTTATGGGATGCTCCTGCACTTAGGAAAAGTGGGGGTTAAATTACTCTTTTTCCCTGATTTTTTTTTGGAAGGATGACTGAGCAAGAAGCAGCACAGTGACTGCAATGCATCCCTTATTTGCCATCAGTACGAGGTGTGTGAACAGCAGTGGAAAAATGACAGGAACAGTGTTTGTACAATGCATTGCCACTTTGGAAAATTTGGGTACTGGTAATAAACTGTCACATATGCAGGGCTAACACAAATTAAGTCTGTGATACACCAAATGTCATCACATTTTCAAATTGAGAGCATCTTGCTCAGAAAATCTTTTTCATTTTGAGTTGCCAGTGCCTTGAAACAACTCCCCAGCAGCAGACTTGTCCCAGTACCTGAGCAGTGAGCACAGGACAGAAGGGAACAGTAGAGACCAGGTTTTTTCCCCATTAGTGATATTTTGCTCCTTCCCACACTAATTGGAATTCAGATAATGTTAGCGTTTCCATTCTTATGTTAAAATTAATAGTAGACTGCTGGTATTTCAGCTAGACATTAATTGTATAATATTCATACGACAAATGCTATTAGTTTTAGAAATCTTCTAGATAAACTTATATAAATTTGTCACCACAAACCCATGAAAAAACTTTCATGCATATTAATTAGGGCTTTTCTATAGTAATGCCAGAATCCTGAATAGTCCAATGCTAGCTGCCTACTTCTAAATAAAAAGGGGAATATCCAGCTGTGTTACTCCATTCTTTCAGTCTTTTTTTCCTCCTAATTGTAAGCTTGGCATTTCTCACCAGTGTGTAGAACTGAAGAAATTCCCTTCATACCAGGACTGACTGCCACAGAACATGTTCTATGACAGGTTAATATTTTACAGCTATTATCTGACTGTTATTTGAATTTGAGTGATTAGAAAAGGAGAAGAAAACACACACAAGTCTTCTGTAGAGATTGAGTGAACAGCTGGGATACACCTCCCCAAATCCACAGGAGGTAGCAGGAGCCTTTGAGGCGGGTTCAGCCACAGGAAACTCCATGAGCCCAGTTCCTCCCAGTGAAACCTCACTGGTAGCAGCCTAACAGCAGTTTTCAGGGGCCAGACCCTGAGCTGAGCTCAGGGGCCTCACGTGGGAAGGAAAACAAAATAATTGCAGATGTGCTGGGGGAAAGGTGCAGCTTTATGTTACCACCAGTGGCATCCTCCCCCATCATAATCAATCTCTGGGCTCTCACCTGCTATTCACATTCACTCTGAAACAAAAAGTGTCACTTTAAGTGTCCTCTGTACTCCTCACATTTTGGTCCTCGAGACAAGCACCCCCTGCTTCTTTCCTTTCCCATATCCACACAGGTAAACTCATTTCCCACTGCTTGTCCCTCTGGCTGAGATTGCTGCACACCCTCCACACCTGCACATTCTCTTCACAAACCCCTCCCTGTGCTGCGGGTGAGAGGAGCTCCCCAGCTGGCACAACCCATCAGAGCTCCATTGAAGTCACCTGTCTGATGATCTTCCTGGATATTCCATTGTAAAAACTTAATGGCAGGTTTTATGGGCGTGCTCTTTGCATTAGAGTGGCAAGCCAGATGTTAGGATCATTATTCGGCTGTTCCTTGAAGATTCTACCAACCAGGCTTTTCTTCCAGCCCTCCATTACCTCCTCAGCTATTCCATGCCTTACCCAAACAAGTGTTTGAAGGTCAACTTATTTTCAAGGCGAGCCTGCAGTTCTAATCCAACTCTCTTCTCTAAAAAGAATGCACTAGCCTGACTATGAAGTACATGCTGGTCCAGGAAGAAACACACTTAAGAAAGCCCCTTTAAAAAAATAAAACAAAACAGCCAAACTTGAGAGGCGAAACTGCTTATTTTAGTAATGAAATGTTACGTATTAAAGTAAATAAGTACTTAGCAGTGTTCAAAATGCCAGTAACTCATAGATATCCACTCTTTACTCACGACTGTTAGAAAATTACTTTCACAAATGTTCTGCAGCGCTTCGTGTAACCTGAGTTTCCCCATTTCCCTTCATTGTATCCCTTTGTGCAATTCAGATTTGTAAATCATTCCAGGAAACTTTATATTAACTCACAAGAGCCCTCCAAGACAATATCCTGTAATTTCCACTGGTCTGAGTCAGACCCAGTCATATCAGCTCAGAAATATCCGTGACCTTTTAGTGTCATTTTCCTTCTGGTGATCACAGAAAACCAAAGTAACTTCTAGATAAAGTTTTGCTTCCTGATTTGGAAGGGGAAGGTTTTGCCTATACTTGCAGCCCAGCTGAATTCACACTGAATAATTTCATTATGCCTCTGTAAATTCCCCTTGCAGCTTAAAAGGCACCGGGTATTTTTCTTCCATTGATTACAGCTGAGTAGTCTAACGCAGCTGCATTTCAATGGAAGTGAAGTGATTCCTTTATATCACAGCTATTTTGCCAAGAGCATATGGTGTGAGGTGGATGAAAAGGAGAGTATTGCAGGCAGCCACAGCAGAGCCTCATCCATCACACCCTGAGCCTCCCAGAGCAGCATTTTCCTGTCTCCCCATCGCTCACTGACTCCTCCTTGCCAGGATGTGCAGTGACAGGAGCAGTCCCAGTGTCCCTCAAGCAGCTCAGACATCCCATCCCCTGCTTCGTTTCAGCCCCAGCTCAGCACAACCCACTTCCAAGAGCAAGAAAGGCCAATGCATCACGGCTAAAGAGGAAACATTAGTGAGGGTGGCTGTGCTTTCCCACCCTCCTTTATGTGGTGTTTAACCAAGCAGCCAAGGTGGGAAGGGACTGGTGGCACTGGGATGCAAAAAGTTTTGTCCCACCAGGGAATATTCACTGGGAAATACAGCCCGGGCAACAAATTCCGGCTTCAGGGCAGCCCTTCCCATGATGGGCTCCTGTTTTATTTCTGACAACCTCTGCTAGAAAACGTTCTCTGCTGCATCCAAAACCTTCTCCTGACAAAGCTGCTGCTTCCCAAGGAAGGCAGAAACTCAGCCTCTTTTGTTTTCATCCGTTTTCACAGTGTACTTGTGCTGAGCTGACTGACATGTGAATAAGCCCCAGGAGAGTTATACCTAGGACTCTTCTACTAAATATTGCTGGTGTAGTAGGAGGGTGCAAACGCAAGGGAGGCATTTGGAACAGACTTGTAAACAGTTGCCTTGGTACTAATTAGAGTGTTACATTGTCTGGTGGGATCCACTCCCAGGAATGTGCATAGCCTGGATTAACTTTTCCAGAGCCAGGGTGGCAGACTGTAAGCAGGCAAGATCAGGAAATCGCTTGTAAGAGGAGCTGCATTGCTTTCAAATCTCTTTTCCTGAGGGCTTTTTTACTGGGGAGCAGAAAAGAAGTGGTTTTGCCCAATATCCCAACAGCTGCACCTGCATTATCATAGGGTCCAAGATCTTCATAAAAAAAATTGTCATTTATCCTCTGTCTGCAGGATTGCTTATGTGAAAGCAGCGTGGTCCAAGGAACCATCTCCAGAGGAGGATTTCCAAGTCCTAGAGTTTGCTGCTAAGCTCATTTTTGACCTGTTTGGCAGCCTCAGCCAAGATACTTCCCCTATCCTTACCCATACTCTCTAAACTTTATTTTTCTGGTCCTGGGGTTCTGCAGGTGCACTTACCTGCACAGGAGCCAGGACACCGAGGTGCTGCTGCAGCTCAGGGGGTACCAGCACACAGAACCAAGTCTGGGGAGGTTTCAGGACCGTCCCATCTGGGTACAATTTGAAGCATCCTCCCCTTAACACCGCCGTGAATTCTTCCCCAGACCTTATGGTCAAAATCAGCTTGTGCTTTTCATCTCTTATTTTAATGTTCCTTTATTCAGCTAATCTATCACACCTGCTTATGTCAGCATCTGTTATTCCTGTGGGTTTTCCTACATTTGGCTATGGAAGAGCCATCGGGGTGTGAGGATGTTCTGTTTCTCCAGTACCAGGCGCTGGCTGGGGATTTGACCACAGAAATCACCTGCCCACCATTTATTCCATCAGGGAGTGTGGCAGTGCTTCATCCCTGGATGCTCTCAGGAAAGAAGGATCCAGATTTTCTCCTCAGTCAGAATTCCCAGGAACTTTCTGGAAGTCTTTCCTAGGCAAAGGACTGCTGAGAATACAAATGCTGGGACTTGAGGCTGGATAGAATATGTTGTGCTGGATAGAAGATGTGAAGGAGATATCCTGGCAGAGGAAAGGAAATGCTCTCATCCTTCAACAGAAAATCAACACGCGAGGTGATCTTTCCTGTGCAAAGGATCAGACCCGATTTAGGATATATGGGAGATCTCATTAGCACAGTCTGGCCATTTATTGCACATACTAATCACTTACTTAATGGTATTGCTATTTGATTATTTAATGGCTGTAGCATCCCTTTTGATCCCTCCTTTGTACACGCTTAAGTGTAACAATTTCCAATTAATTAAATGGCTTTGGATCTCATATTACTCTTTTAAATAAAAAGAAGAGAGGGTAAAGATAGTGAATTAATAAAGATAGTGAATTAATTCTGGGATTCCCGAGACTTTTTTTCAGTCTGTTTGCTCAGTTACAGAGGATTATTTCCAGGTTCTGAATTCGGAATTCTTGAGTGTACAACGGGAAAAAGTGCAGGGAACCAGCACAGCCCACAAAATCAAGAGACAAGTTTCTGTGGGGTTTCTGATAACCTTTGTGAAAAATTCTAGATTATGTGATTTCAGCAACTTTCCCTACCAAGACTAGTTTTCTTTTATAAGGACAGCTGAACTGTATGTATTTAAAGTGACTTTAAAATTTCAATACTACATTCCCCCCCCCAAAAAAAATAAAAATGCAGTCTAAATGTCATGCAAACCTGATACCATGGATCTGACCGTGAGCTCATCTAGCATAATGTCCACTAGAAATTTAATCAATTCCACAATAAATTCTTCTTTTATTAATGAGTTGATTTGATTTGGTTTCTGTGACTTGACATGTGTGAGTCCACCTGCCAGTTTTTGTGGCTTTAACCACCAGATTTAAAAGGCTTTTCCCTCTCACTCTCTTTATATCAGTGTAAAAAACTAAACAAAACAAAACAAAAAAACCCAGACGAAGAACAAAAGGAAACTCCCCGAGTGACCGCACAGTGGAAACACTGAAACCAAACACCCTCTCCACAAAGTGATATCGAATGAACCAAGTAAACAACCTGCAAAGAAAGAGATAAACCCATTCTTCTTATCTCTTTCAATTTTTGTAACCTTACACATCAGTTTTGACCACAGCAAAAATCAGGCAGGAAGGCGATTTTAAGGAACTCGAGAAGAAGTGGGAGAGGATCCGGCGGAGCCGCTCCTGACCCATCCCGGGAGAGTTGGGTCGGGCTGGACCGGCCCGGGCTGTGCCCTCATCCCGCCGAGCCCCAGATGGCAAAATTCGGGATGTTTGCTCCGTCTAGAAACGGCTCCTCTCTCTTGCTGTTGAGTGAGTCACTAGCGAGGAACTGCATCTCCTGCGGACCATATGCAGGGAGCTGCAGAGATCTGACTCAGAGATGTAAATCTGTGTCGTGGGGAGGCACCGGGGGGGTTTCGCCACGCTTTATTCTTCCCATACTTTTTTGTTGGTGCGGGGACGGCAAAAAAAAAAAAAAGAAAAAAAAGAAAAAAGAAAAAAAAAGAAAAAGAAAAAGAAAAAAAAAGTAGCCGAAACAGCTCTCCTTTGTGATTTCAGGGATGTCTACTCTGGGAGAAATCAGTTTGATCAGAAGCGTGTGGAAGGCGCGCCGGAGCCGGGATGCTCCGGGATCAGGCGCCTCCAGAAGGATCCCGGCGCGGTGTTCCGCGAATCCCATCGCTCGCATTCCTGGCGCCGGGACCACCCACATCCGATGGGAGCCGCGGAGGCATGGAAATCATTTTGCTCGCATGTGTGTGTGTGTGTGTGTGAGAGAGAGAGTGAGAGCGTGTCAGCCCAGCGCTGTGAGTTGGGGCACCACCAGCGCGGGCCGAGCCAGGGCTCGGGGCGCTGCCAGAGCGCCCGCAGCTCGCTGGGGAGCGAGGCGCTGGGATGCTGGGGCTCTGGGATGCTGGGATGCTCCTGGGTGGCTCCCCCCGGTCCCTGCCCCAGGGCTGCACCCGCGGGTCCCGATCCCACGGGTGAGGTCCGCTCCGGTTTTTGGGGCGCCGCATACTTTGCCCATGACATAGGGCGGGGGCTCTCCGCAAGACGCGGGGTGGATTCTGCCGGGGGGAACCTGGAGCCTCGCTGGGAAACTCCTTCATGCCGAGCGAAGAGGAAGAAACCCCAAGAACCCAGGCTCTGCTCCTCTACAAAGAGGTGCTGCTTATTACACCAATTTATTGCAGCCGATTCCCCCGGGGCAGGAGGGCTCTGCCCTGGGTGCTGATGCCAGCGGGCCCTTCCTTGGTCCCTTTGTTTTGCTTTGAGATGTGGAATTATTGATAAAATCTTCCGAGCTGGGATGCTGAGGGGAAAGGAAATGAAAGGTGTGTGGTGTGAATTATTTGGAGTTGCAAAGTCTTGAGGCAGGACCATAGGTGGGCATCATCTTGACAACATCTTCCCTGGCATGAGCACAGCTTTCCCCGGTGCCTTTCCCACTCAAAATAACCCTTGTGATCAGATGGAGAAGTTGCCACAGGTGTCAGCTGGACAGAAGGAACCCACACTAAAGTACTGTTGGCCTTTAAATTTAAACAATTAAAATCGAGCCAAGGGAGCAAAAAATTTTAAAAAGAAAATGTCATTTCTTTCCTTCTGTCTCGGGCTGGCAGAGCTGCTTGAGGCCACTCATGTTGCCCAGGGTTGGGTCCTTCGGATTGCAACCACTGCACAAACCTGTGCAAGAGCTGCTTGAGGCTGCATCATTGCATCACAGCCATGAACTGCAGAAGGACTTTGCATAACTCTCCACTTTTAATTCTGTTGTTGCCCCATGCTCTGGATGTCTGAGATGGCTCCTCCAAGGAGTGCATGAGCAGAAGCTTTCCAGAGGCTGGAGCAGACAGAAGATCCTAATCTGGTGGTGAAGGGTTTGTGCTCTGGGGCTGTGCAGAAACTTACTCAAGACCAACTGTAAGCTCAGAATTTCAGGACTGTCCTAAATAATTTTCTGCTTCTCCCCAATCCCCCAAAGCTGAGCTGACCCCAGTATGGGGAAGGCAGGCTGCCAGCTGTGTGCTGTGCCAGAGGAATCCCTTGGAGTGGGGAATACACTCCAGTGGCCTCATTCCGTAAATCATGACAAGGAGGTGTGAGTGCAAGGCTGAAAATGCAGTGGTGGCTGCTGAGTCCGTGAGAGGAGCAGGCACACCATGAGCAGGGCAACGGAGCTTGCAATGCCTGTGCACATCCTTCCTGGCGTCTCCTGCTGCTGGTCCTGCCAGGGAAATTTGGATTTCATTGTGCCACTCTTGAGAAAAACAACTGGAGGCTGGGGGGGGCCTTGCTGGCAGACAGGGCTCAGTGAGAGCTGGGTGAGGC
>JAHLSL010013184.1:0-15499 GCA_025920805.1 Petroica traversi
GAGTGGGGAGAGAGCGGCCCCCGCCCGGCTGCGCTGGCCCCGGGGAACTCGTGGCAAAGTCCAGGGCTGGGCCGAGCTGTTTGCTGGGCCCAGGCGAGCATTCAGGCCGGGCAGGAAGAGGAGGGTGAGCGCTGCCAACAGCGCCTGTGGCTTCCCGTCCTGCCCGGCTCTCCTCGGAAACGCGCAGCTCCCGGCGACACCACGGCCCCCGCTGGCCCCTCTCCAGCTCGGGGAGCCCAGGGATCACCCTCCTTCCTGGGGGTTTGTTGTGCTGCAGGAGGATTCCCCAGTCCTTGGGATGGAGAGGCCCTCTCCTCTCTCAGCTTTCCCAGGCTCCCTCCCCTTTCCTCCCTCCCAGAGGGTTTTCCCAGTGGGTTCAGGCTGTCCTGGCCTGACAGCCCTGGGCCTGGCAGTTGTATTTTTCCGGCTGTGGGTGGGTTTGTTCAGGAAGGAGTGTTTATCTTTTCCGAGTACGCTCCTCCCTGTTTTCTCTTTTTAAGGTGGGGTGTTTTTTTTTGTTTCCCCGGTTTTTGATGTGATTTTTTTAGTTTCCCCGTTGTTTTTTTTTTGTCACTCCGGGCCTGCCCCTCGGGCCGCCCGTAACTCCTCCTCTCGTCCCCAGGAGTCACAGCCGTCCCCGCTGGCCCTGCTGGCAGCCACCTGCAGCCGCATCGAGTCTCCCAATGAGAACTCCAACAGCTCCCAGGGCCAGCAGGGCGGGAGCGGCGAGCTGGACCTGAACGCAGCCGCCGCCCAGCTCACCCAGTCGGCCAACGGCTGGCAGATCATCTCGGTGGGCTCCAGCACCCCCACGGGCTCCAAGGAGCCGGGCAGCAATGGCAGCAACGGCGGCGACGCCTCCAAGAGCCGCCCGGTCAGCACCGGGCCCTACGTGGTCACCTCGGCGTCCGGCCTGCAGAACCAGCAGGTGCTCACGGGCCTGCCCGGCGTCATCCCCAACATCCAGTACCAGGTGATCCCCCAGTTCCAGACCATCGACGGGCAGCAGCTGCAGTTTGCCACCACCCCGGCGCAGGTGAACGTGCAGCAGGATGCGTCGGGGCAGCTGCAGATCATCCCCGGCTCCAACCAGCAGATCATCACCAGCCGTGCGGGCGGCAGCAACCTCATCGCCATGCCCAACCTGCTGCAGCAGGCCGTGCCCATCCAGGGCGTGGGGCTGACCAACAACAGCCTCTCCGGCCAGACCCAGTACGTGGCCAATGTGCCCGTGGCCCTGAACGGCAACATCACCCTCCTGCCAGTCAACAGTGTGGCTGCCAGCCTGGCCCCCACGTCCCAGACGGGCACCCTGACCAGCTCGGGCTCGCCGGACAGCAGCTCCCAGCCGGCCACCTCGGGGGCTGCCAGCAGCTCGGGCAGCACGGCCACGTCCCAGGCCAGCTCAGGCGCCTTCTTCACCAACGCCAGCAGCTACTCCACCACCACCACCACCAGTAACGTGGGCGTCATGAATTTCTCCACCAGCGCCACGGTGGGCACCAATGTGCAGGCACAGACCCCCCAGAGGGCCAGCAGTGTCCCCAGCTCGGACTCTCTGCAGAGCCCGGTGTCTGGGGTGGCCCTGCAGCCAGGCCAGCAGAAGGAGGGCGATCAGAGCCAGCAGTCACAGCAGCAGCAGCAGCAGCAGCAGCAGCAGATCCTGATCCAGCCACAGCTGGTCCAAGGAGGGCAGACCATCCAGGCCCTGCAGACCACCCCACTGTCCGGCCAGACGTTCGCCACCCAAGCCGTGTCCCAAGACACCCTGCAGAACCTGCAGCTCCAGGCCGTGCCCAACTCGGGGCCCATCATCATCCGCACGCCCACGGTGGGTCCCAACGGGCAGGTGAGCTGGCAGACCATCCAGCTGCAGAACCTGCAGGTGCAGAACCCCCAGGCGCAGACAATCACGCTGGCCCCCATGCAGGGAGTGTCGCTGGGCCAGACGGGCAGCACCAGCACCACGCTGACCCCCATCGCCTCCCTGCCCAGCGGCACCGTCACCGTCAACGCCGCCCAGCTCTCCTCCGTGCCGGGCCTCCAGACTATCAACCTCAGTGCCTTGGGAGCGTCCGGGATCCAGGTGCACCAGCTGCAGGGGCTGCCCCTGGCCATCGCCAACGCCCCCGGTGAGTGCTCGGGTCGGGAAGGAGGAACCGGAGCCCGCGGGGCCGGGCAGGGGCTGGGCTGGGCGTGGTTGGTGTTGGCGAGTGGGGTGGGGCTTGTGCTTGCCCTGGGGACGCAGTGTGGGGCCTGTGTTGATCATCAGAAGACACTGAAGGTCTTTTTGGGGAGTTTAAGCCTTGGGAGGAAAGAGAGGAGGTGGTTGTGGGGTGGAGAAGGAGGGGGACGCCTGGTTTTGTGCCACTGTCCGGCCTTGGTGGCCACCCAGGGGTCTCGGGTCGGGGCTGTGTGAGGACCCCAGTGCAGCTCAGCTCCTTGGTTGAACCCGTAAAGAGTCAGGGCCATAAAACACAGGGATTAACTGAAACCCATGAAAACAAACACAGTCATGGAGCCGCGGGGAGTTTCCTCACGGGGCGGAAGAAAGGGCTCATTAAGTGTCTGGGTGCTGGCGCGGGACAGCGTGACCTCATCGTGGCCCCGTGGGCACCGGGCACCCTGCTCAGATCCCCAGGATCCATCCCACCCTCTCCCAGGGTGTGGGAAAAGCAGGAGATGTGGATGTGGGAGCTGAGCTGGAGCCTGCTCAGCTTCCGCCACGGAAGGGATCGGTTCTGGGAACGCTCTCCCCTTGCTTTTCCACTGTTTTCCTTGGGTTTTCTTTAATTTTTTTTAATTTTTTTTTTGTGCGTGTGTGTGTGTGTGTTCTGGCTCTGGCTAAAAGGGGCTGTTGCTGGATTTAGTCACAGCTGAGAGGCAGCAGAAGATATTGCTCAATCCAGCCCGTGCTTCCCCCTCGGGCAGGCGGCGGCTGCTCCCCCGGGCTTGTTTTGCAGCATTATTTTGGGCTGTTGCTACAGCAGCTTGGCTCGCAGGCGAGCCCCGGCTCACTCCAGCCTCGGGATTAGCCTGATCCTTGGATTTCCCCGGCGCAGGGGGCTCCCGCACGGAGGGGGGGCTGTGTGTGGCCTTGTGACCCGCGGGGTGTGCGGGGTCCTGGCGCCCGGGCTGGGGCTCATTCCTGGTTCCTTCCCGGTTCGCTCCCGGGCCCGTTCCTGCTGTTCCCGGGCTCATTCCCGGGCCCGTTCCTGCTGTTCCCGGGCTCATTCCCGGGCTCGTTCCTGCTGTTCCCGGGCTCATTCCTTGTTTTGAAGGCGCTGGAGGAAGGCATGGCCGAGCCCCAGTTCCTGTATTCCTGCCTGGCTCTGCCCTCGGAGGTGGGACAGGGAGGAACGTTCTAGAGACCACCCATCCACCGCCTCCTCCTCCTCCTCTTTCTCCTCCTCCTCCTGTCCTTTTTTTTAGCTCAGCCGCTCGCAGCCCTTGATCCGCGGTGACGAATTCCCCCGCGAGCGGTGGCAGCGGCAGCAGCGGGGCCTCCTGGCGCTGTCCCCGGCCCGAGGACGTGACGCTGCCGCTGTCCCTGTGACACGGGGACATTTGAAAAGCCAGGCCAGGCTTCAGAGTGTTGTTTTGGGGAACCCCAGCTTGGTCCAGGAGGCTCCTGGGGTGAAATGGGGAGAGCTGTGGCAGGATTTAACTGCAGGCCGTGTCCCTCAGACGTGGCAATGAGTCCCTTTGTCCCCCCCAGCCACCACCAGCCCCTTCCAGGAGCTGTGTCCCTCTGAATGCAAGCTCCTTGAATTCCCTGAATGGGAATTTGAGGGAGAGGTTTGCTCCAAACATGTCCCAAACCCCTGAGCGTTTTCCAAGCCTCCACGTGTGCTGAAACTTTCTGCTCCAGGCAAGGGGTTGGGAGGGATTTTTGGAGCAGGAAAAACTCCTCTGTTCTGGGGAGAGGCGAATGGAAAATGAACCCTTGCTGGGGAGGGGCCTGAGTTGGTTTTCCTTGGATCCTGCTGCGTGTTCCGGGCTGCTGGGGAAGGAGGAGGTGCCCAGCCAGGGCTGTGGTGGCCCCAGCTGCCACCTGGGCTGGCAGCCCTGCGTGTCCTGCCCCTTCCAGAGCCCAGCTTGGCCTTTTGGGGGGTTCTGTGTCCCCTCCTGAACCCCACGGATGGGGGGCTGTGACTCCCAGCCCCTCGGGTCCGTTGCCAGTGAGGTTTTTTCCCTTTTTTCGGCAGGGGAAAAATCCCCCAAGGAGAAAACAGCACCTGAAAAGGTCTTTGGAGCTCAGATTGTTTTGCTGCTGGGCTTGAGCCCAGCTGACTCGGGGTCTGTGTGGATGCTGTGGCTGCTTCCTCCTCCTCCTCCCTGGCCGGCCTGGAAGGAGCAGAGGCAGGGGCAGCTATGTGGCCACCAGGGGTGGTGAGTGGGCAAACGGGCCCTGCTGTGGGCTGTGCCCATGGGCAGGCACCCCCAGAGCCAGGGAGGGGGAATTTCCTCAGCTGGCAGTGCCCCAAAACCGTGCTGGGGCTGCTGCCAGTGCTGCCCACGCGGGCGGCACCGGGGGGCTGTGGGGTCAGGGATGGGGGTCTGGGGGCTGTGACACCCCAGGGGGGTCTGAGAGCCACCTCAGTGTCACCCCAGCCCGCCCAGGGCAGGGACATCCTGTGTCACGGGATTTTGTGACATGGAGGTTTCTCTTCCTCTTTTGCCGTGGGGAGGAGGAGAGGGGCTGTTCTGAGCTTGGTGTCCTTAGGGTGGCTCTGTCCCCGTGTCCCTGGCAGAGCCCTGCTGTCCCCATGGCCCTGTCCCAGCCCTACCTGGCTGAGGAAAGTGCTGGATAAACAGGTGACCACCAGAGGGGCCAGCACTGGAATCGAACCCCCTTGTTTTGAGGGCACTCAGGGGATATCCCTTGTTTTGGGATGTTTGATTTCAGGGCTGGATGGAGCTGTTGGGTACACCAGTGGGATTGGGGTTTTCTGGGCAGCCTGAGCTTCTTTCCAGCTCCTTGGAGAGAGGATGGGGGGAATCAGGACCATCCTGAGAGGAGCAAACCCCCAGTGGGTGAAGGAACCCTCGGAAATGCTTTCAGCAAACCCCTCCCTGCTGCCACCTCGTCCTTCCAGGGCCCTTCCCAGCGCCGGGCAGGGCACAAAGCCCCGATTGTGTCCTGTTTGCTGTTTTTAAGGGCAGCTTTGCAGCAGGGCCTGGCTGAGGCATTGGCAGGGCAGGGAGGGGAGCAGAGCCCGGCAGGACCCGCCCGTGACCAGCAGCCCTTGTTTGTCTGCCCGTGACATCAGGGCACACAGCAGCAGATTGTGAAACTTCCTGCTCTGAACCCCAGCCAGGCCGGACTTTACATCCCTCTGCATTCCTTGGCTGTCCCTGTGTTCCTGGGGACTGACACGAATCCCCAGAGACCTCGGGAAGGGACGGGAGTGATCCGGCAGAGCCTGTGCGAGCACAGCTTTGTCTGGGTGAGGCTGTGCCCCACATAAAATCCCCGTGGGGGACACCCCGGGCTCCCTGGGGCAGCCCTGCTGCTGCTCCCGTCCCTGTCCCTGCTGCTCCCGTCCCTGTCCCTGCTGCTCCCGTCCCTGTCCCTGCTGCTCCCGTCCCTGTCCCTGCTGCTGTCCCTGTCCCTGCTCCCGTCCCTGTCCCTGCTGCTCCTGTCCCTGCTGCTCCCGTCCCTGTCCCTGCTGCTCCCGTCCCTGTCCCTGCTGCTGTCCCTGTCCCTGCTCCCGTCCCTGTCCCTGCTCCCATCCCTGTCCCTGTCCCTGCTGCTGGGAAGGCTGGGCAGCCGCTCCGGTCGGACGGGTCGGGTGTGCAGCACCCACCCCGTGACTCCTGCCAGGAGAGGCCGCGGCTGCAGCCCCGCCTGCCGGGCCCTGCTCTGCCTGTCCCTTTTATCTGGGCCAGCCGCAGCCCTGCTGGGGCACCGTCCTTATCACCCCCACCGAGCCAGGTCCTGGCTCCCGGCTCCGGGGGAGTTTCCGTGTGGCTCCGTTCCAGAGCCTGGGCTCCCACCCCGGCAGGGCTGGCAGTGTCCAGACGGCTCCTCATCCCCTCCCAGCCCAGCCCAGCCCGCCTGGGTGAGATCTGGGACTGATACCACCACCAGTTCCTCCTCAGGATCAAAAACTTGGGGTCTGTGGCTCGGGAAAGCGCCCGCCCTCGGCTGCGAGAGGTTTGGGGGAGCTGGGAGATCCTGCTGGGGTTCCCCACCTTGGGAATTGCCCTTCCCTGGCTCATCCGGGTGTTTTCCTCCTTCCACAGCCCTCGCTCAGGGATTTGTGCCTGGATCTCCAGGGTGGTTTGGTGGGACCTGCCTGGGCTCTGCTCTGGGTGCAAGGCAGCTCCGGAGGCTTCGCCCCCGTTTTGGGACAATCCAGATGGGAATTTAACGGGCAAAGAGGGGCCTCTGCAGCACGACAGAGGCATTTGGCAAATCCTGGGGGGATTCAGGGATCTGGCAGAGTGGATGATAAGGTGATTCCCTTCACAGCCCACCTCACTCACTCCATGGGCTCCATCCCAATTTATCCCCTCTCCAAAGGAAGTGTCGCTCACCCTGACGCACAGAAACCTCCAGCAATTACAGGAGCTGCCCAAGGAGTGGCTTCTGGAGCCATCTCAATCCACATTAAACACAATTACTCGCTGGGCTGCAGAGTCCAGCCTGCCCCAGCCCCTGCTTCCCTCTCTGCCGCCCTGATCTCCAAGGAATTGCTGAGCCAGAGCTTGGCTCATTTACATGGATGAGCTCCTGGCGCAGATTAACTCATTTTGCAAATCACGGAGGGAATCAGACAGGAAAAAACCCAGGGGACATCATTCCAAAGCCACTTTGTCCCTTGGTGCAGCTCTTGGGTGTGTCTGGGGCCATTTGGGTTTGCTCTGGGCAGGGCAGTGACCCCAGAACCCAGGCAGGAAATGGGGAGAACCCGAGTTGTGAGCTAGAAAATGTGGATTTTGGAGGTTCTTTCAGTTGGGGCTGCGTGTTCCTGCATTCTACTTTTCTTTCTTTTCACCTGAAAACTCCCTGGGAGCCACGTGGTGCCTGGTGCCAGCCCTGCCCCTTCCCCTGCGCTGCCTCAGCCCAGCTCAGCTGCCAGAGCTGCAGAGTTTGCTCAGGCAGCCCCAGTTTGTTGCTTTTGGGTTTTATTTCCAGCTCTTCCCCTAAAAATGAACACGGGGTCTGTTCCCCTGCCCGAGGTTGGCTGGGGTGGCTGTGAGAGCTCCTCTCTCTTCCCTGCCGGGCATTTCTCACTCCTGGTGCTTTGCTAAATAAAGCAAACAAGCCCCAGCTTTTTCCTGCACAAGGAGCACCTTGTCTGCACAGAATTCCCAAGCCAAGATTCCTGGGTTTGGGGTTTCTTTGGTGGGACAACAGGAACTGCCCCGTTCCTGGGGGGTCTCAGGGGCAGCTCCCCTCTCCTGCCTTCCCAAATTCCCTCTTTCTCCCCAGGCTTTTTCCAAGGATTAAACCTTATTAATAATATATTTTTCCAAGCTTTGCTGACCTGAGTGTGGAGCCTCCAGGGGAGCTTTGGTCTTAGCAGGGACAGGCATTAGTGGGGATAATAAACGTGCGTTATCCTCTCTGCCCCCTTTTCCCCTGTCCTGAAATCCCAGAGATTTCAGAGCTCTTGCTGGGGCTGGGATGATCCCTGCAGCTCCAGGATCTGTGGCCCTGGATTTGAACCTCGCTGAGAGGTGGCCACAGATCTCCAGCAGCAGATTTGGGTTTTTCCCCTGTGGGGAAAAAAAAAAATCCATGTGGGCCTCTTGGAGAATTGAAGCCATTCCAAGGCATCCTGGCTGGCTTCTTCTCTTTTGGGGAGAGAACTTGTGATTTCTCCTGGTTTGGTTTCTTTTAGGGGAGAGAACTTGTGTTTTCTCCTGGTTTGATGCTTTTTTTCTGGAGAACTTGTTTTATCCTGGCATTTTTTTTTATTTTTATTTTCCCAGCAGTTCTTCCCATCCGGGGAAATCTCTAATCCGTGGCTGGAGCACAAAGCTGCTGGCTCTGGCTTAGGGAGCTTAAAAACCCCTCCCCTGCGTGGGCTGTGACTGCAAACACGTCACGGGAGCTGCAGGGAGGGACTGGGGAGCTCCTGGAATCCTCAGCTTCCCTGGAGCTTGGGTGATGCCTTTTCCTGGTGTTATAAAATGAACCAGACACGGTGAAAGGGGTTGGGGTCTTTCCCTCAGTATTTAATCAGGATCCCGTTTGGTGCATCCACTTCCCCCAGGTGCCAGCGTGGCAAATGCACCCCCGTCAGTCACACACACCAGTTCTAGACTTTGCACAGCCCAGATCCAACAAGGGAGCCCAATGCTGGGGCTGGGGTGGGTTAACCTCGAGTTTACAGAATCCTCCTGCCAGGGGCCCTTGGCTTCCTGAGAAATTAGGAATGTTTGGTGTCCCTGGCTCTGCAGCTCTGGGCTGTTCCGTCTCAGGGCCTGCAGAACACTTACAAAACACTGAGTATTAAATTAAGTAAAAGGTTACAAGTGTGCATTCTAATGCTTGTGGATTCACAGAACTGTGTAAAAGGGATATAAAAGAAAAGACAAAAATCATTCCGGCATCACGGGAATGTGGCAGCCAGGCCTGGGCTTCAAACTGTGCCTTTAGAAGGGACAATTTCCTGCTCCAGGAGGGGACAGCACCCCGAGCTTCCAGGGCTGGGTCCCAGGCTGGGTTACAGGATTGTCCTCAGGGGTGTCTGGGGTTCATGTGACAGGTGACAGCCCCAGGTGATGGGTGACAGCCCTGGGTGACAGCCCCAGTGTCTCTTTCCTGGTGGCTCCTGAGCCCCAGTGTCCCATTCCTGGTGGCTCCTGAGCCCCAATGTCCCTTTCCTGGTGGCTCCTGTCCTTCCTGAGCCCCAGTGTCCCATTCCTGGTGGAGCTTTGCCCGGGCACCACTGACTCCTGCTGGCACCAGCTCCACCAGGGACAGGGAAGTTGTTCCTGCCAGGAATTCTCCCTCATTCCCAGCGCCGTCTCTGGGTTGTGAAACTCCCTCCTGGCACCTCCAGGAGAGCTCAGCCTGCTCCTCACAGGGGATTTGGATTTGTCCTTCTCCAACCCCCCCGGCTCCTGCCTTGGAGCTCCTGCATGGAAAACTGGGATTGTAAAGGAAATATCCCAGCTTGGTGCCAGCAGGGCTTTCCAGAAGGATCGTGGGCTGGGCTTTGGGAATGGCAGCTTTGCAAAGCTCAGCTTGCCAAGTGCTGGGCAGTGAGTGGCCAGCACCCCCAGGACCTTCCCAGTGCCTCATCCTCACTGGAGCTGCTGGAACAGCACCAGGAAAAACCCAGATGGGTTTTTGGAGGAATTTCCCCCCTGGAGCTTCATTTCCAGCCTTAGGAGAGCACCCCTGGAACAAGATAAAACCCCAGGTGTGCTTTGTCTCAAACCTGCCACGTTTGGGTGGGAGAAATCAGGTTCCTAGTGAGGAAATGTGGGAAAAGCTGAGTTTGTCTGAAACCTGGCACAGTCGGGGGACAGCGTGTCCTTCCTGTGAGGAAATTGGTGTGAAAAAGGTGGATTTGGGGCTGGAATGGCAGCCAAGGATGCGGAAGTGGCTCTGCTGCTGCTCTGGCACAGGGACTGCTCAGCCCCACGTCCCATCCCTGCTCGTGGGGCCAGGGGGGAGATGTCCCAGGAATGGGGTCAGGGAAGGGATGAGGGCAGGGAATGGGGAGAGATTTCAACTCCAGGAACCCCCCAGGGTGGGCTCTGTTCATCTGGGAGCTCTCCCTGCTCTTCCCTGGCTCCAGCAGCAGCTCCTGAGGATTTCCCAGCTTTTCTGTCTTTGTCTCACTCTGGAGCAGGGAAAAATGGTGTCACTGATGGACTCTGCTCTTCCAGCCTGCATTTATTATTTATTTATCCTGGTGCAACCCTGGCTGGAATTCTGCTGGGATTCTGCTGGAATTCTGCCGGGATTTTGCCCGGATTTGGCTGGAATTCTGCTGGGATTCTGCTGGAATAGCTGCAGTAGTGCACAGGGGGCTGTTTCCTGGGAGAGATGCAGCTCTTCCTCTCCCTTGGAAATAGCTTAAAGTCCTGGACCAAAACCGGGGGAAACGTGGGAAATCTGGGGCTGGGAGGGCAGGGAGACCCCGGGGTGGGGAAGCCAAGGGAAAAGGGTGTAACGGGAGCTCGGCCCCCAGCACCTGTCCAGGTGAGGAACCCCCCATAACCTCCCATGTTCTCTTGCAGGTGAGCACGGGGCCCAGCTGGGGCTGCACGGCGGCAGCGGGGACGGGCTGGGGGACGAGAGCACAGCCGTGGAGGAGGGGGAGACCAGCCCGGACCCCCAGCCCCAGCAGGGCCGGAAAACACGGAGGGAAGCCTGCACCTGCCCCTACTGCAAGGAGGGAGAGGGCAGGTGAGGCTGCTGCCCAGGGCCTGGCCCCGGGAGCGCTCGGAACACCAAATGGCTCTGTTTTATGGGAGTTTTGGGTTGGAAAGGGTCCCTCTGAGGGTCCCAGAGCTGCCCAGGCTTGGGGTCTGCCCATGTCCCCTGGGGCCACATCCAGGTGTCCAGCTGGGTTTGAGACCCCCAAAGGGTTTTGTTCCATGGAATGATTGAGGTTGGAAAGGGTCCCTCTGAGGGTCCCAGAGCTGCCCAGCCTCGGGGACTGCCCGTGTCCCCAAGGGCCACATCCAGGTGTCCCCCTGGGCACCCCCAGCTCCTTTCCCAGCTTTCCAGCCCCAGCTCCCCGTGCCTGGAGTGTCCCCAGGGCAGGACCTGGCTCTTGACCTGGTTAAACCTCACCCCAAACCCATCAATCCCAGGGGTCCAGCCCACCCCAATCCCAAACCACAGCCACGTGTTTAACCCTTCCCTTCCCGCAGGAGCTCTGGGGACCCAGGGAAGAAGAAGCAGCACATCTGCCACGTGCCGGGCTGCGGGAAGGTGTACGGGAAGACCTCGCACCTGCGGGCGCACCTGCGGTGGCACACGGGGGAGAGACCCTTCATCTGCACCTGGGTGCTGTGTGGGAAGCGCTTCACCCGCTCCGACGAGCTGCAGCGGCACAAGCGCACGCACACAGGTGGGCTCTGCATCCAAAAATCCTGGGCATTCTGTGGGGTGGGCTCTGCATCCAAAAATCCTGGGGATTCCTCGGGATGGGTGCTCTGCATCCAAAAATCCTAGGGATTCCTCGGGATGGGTGCTCTGCACCTCCAAAAATCCTGGGCATTCCTCGGGATGGGTGCTCTGCATCCAAAAATCCTAGGGATTCCTCGGGATGGGTGCTCTGCATCCAAAAATCCTAGGGATTCCTCGGGATGGGTGCTCTGCATCCAAAAATCCTGGGGATTCCTTGGGATGGGTGCTCTGCATCCAAAAATCCAGGAGATTCCTCGGGATGGGCTCTGCATCCAAAAATCCTGGGGATTCCTCGGGATGGGCTCTGCATCCAAAAATCCTGGGGATTCCTCGGGATGGGCTCTGCATCCAAAAATCCTGCGGATTCTGTGGGATGGGCTCTGCATCCCAAAAATCCTGGGGATTCTGTGGGGTGGGCTCTGCATCCAAAAATCCTGGGGATTCTGTGGGATGGCCACTCTGACTCACAGCAGAGCAGCCTTGGGGACCCCCCGAGCCTGGAAGTCCAACCTCTTGGAGCTTCTGGGGCTGAGGCCTCCAGGTCCTCACCTTTTTCAGGGGATCATTTTTCCAAAATCTCAAAATTCCAAGATCACCTCCTAGGGAAGCTTCTCCTCAGCCTGATCACTCTCAAGGGGAGGGACAATTTCCCAAAATCCAAACGTTTTGGGAGATCACCTCCTAGGGAAGCTTGTCCTTGCTCTCAAGGGGAGGGACAATTTCCCAAAATCCAAACGTTTTGGGAGATCATGTTCTGGGGAAGCTCGTCCACCGCACAATCCTATCAGGGGAGGGACATTCCCCAAAATCCCCACCTCCCCACCCCACCCCTCACACCCTCTCCCTCCCCAGGAGAGAAGAAATTCGCCTGCCCCGAGTGCCCCAAACGCTTCATGCGCAGCGACCACCTCTCCAAGCACATCAAGACCCACCAGAACAAGAAGGGCGGCAGCTCCAGCGTGGCCATGAACGTGTCGGCCGTGCCCATGGACACCACGGCCGAGGGCAACGGCGGCGCCACCCCCTCGGCCCTCATCGCCACCAACATGGTGGCCATGGAGGCCATCTGCCCCGAGGGCATCGCCCGCCTGGCCAGCAGTGGCATCAACGTCATGCAGGTGGCCGACCTGCAGTCCATCAACATCAGCGGCAACGGCTTCTGAGCCCGGAGCTCCAGCACTGCCCCTCCACTCCAAGGCCAGAGCTATATATGTATATTTTTTAATTTCGGCTTGATTCTTATTATTATTTTTTTTTTGGTCCTTTTTTCCCTCCTTTGTCCCTTCCACCCTCCCTTTTCCCACCCCGAGGTCCCTCAGCGTCATCATGCCTTGGTCCTTTTAGCAAAAACAAAAAAAAAAAACAGACCCTGACAGAAATACCAACAAAACAACACAAAAAAAATCACAAAAAAGCAAAAAAAAGAAGAAAAAAAAAAGAGAAAAGATTCTATATTATTATTATATATATAAAAATATAAAATGTGTTCGTTTGAGAGAGGAGAGATGTTGCTGCGACCATGGCGTGGTCCCTTTGATGCCTTATCCTGGAGCAGGTCAGCCCTTCTGGGGCACCTTGGACGATGCCCGAGCTCCCCTTCCCAGATCACATTTTCCATCAGAATCCCTAAAAATCCTCCCCCATCCCCGGGCTGTCGGACGCTTTGCTTTGAGGTGATTCTGTAATTCCTTTGGCATTCTGGGGGGAGATGCCGCTGGATTTTTCACCCTTGGACTCCCACTGCCCTCCCCTGCAGGCACTGGACCTTGGCAGGTGTTGTTTTTATGTTTTTTTCCTTGGATCTTGTTTTTTTCCAGCCATTTTCTTGGCGAGGCTCCCTGTCCCGTGGGAGTGGAGCTGCTCCCTGGGAAGGTCGTGGACAGAGGGGCCGGGACACGGCCCTGGGGGGGACAACTGGAGCCTCCTCAGGGGGGGAAAGTTGATTTTGTTTTTTACAGCCAGCATTGGAATTAATAATATTAATAATAATAATGGGGAAAAAGGAGAATGTGCGGAGCTCAGCCGGCCTGGAGCGAGGGGGAAGCACCGCAGGGACACGAGGGACACTGAGGGATTTTGTGGTGGCACCGCTGGAGGTGGCTCCTGAAAACAAACAAAAAAAGGGTGTTGGAAATAGGGACAGCTTGGGAAAAAAACCCCAAAGGGTTTTGTGCTCTTCCTGCCGTGGGAGGGCTCGGTCCTTCCCGTTCTTCCTCCCACACCCTCCTCTTCCTGCCCCGGACACATCCGGGCTGCTCGGGGCTCTGGGGTCCCCAAAAGGGGGGAAATGTGGGGTTGTTCCCCAGCAGCAGCTCCGGGGGAGCCCCGAGGGTCCCAGCAGGGTGGGGGTCCTGGGGTGACCCCGGGAATGGAAATGAGGAGGAGGAGGAGGAAGAGCTCGGGGAGGGGCTGGAGGTGACCAAGAATTTCCCTGCTCCCATTTTGGGGCCAGGGCGTGACCCCTCTGGAGGGGGGGACCCCAAATCCCACCTGCCCCAGGACATTCCCAGATAAATCCGGGCATTTTGGGGGCCGGGGCACCCCCTCCCCACCCCCAGAGCTTCCCACCCCCCTCTCCTGCCCCTTCTCCCGGGAGCAGCTCCAGCAGAGCCAGGACAGGGGGCAGGGGCTGGAGGTGCCAAAACCCCTCCGAGGAGGAGCTCAACCCCCTCTCCATCCCCGAGCTTTTCCACACCCGGGAGCCAGCAGGAATCTTGTTTTTATTTGGGGTTTTTTTGTAAAAAAAAAAACCACACACACAAAAAAGAATAAAAAAAGGAAAGGTGGCAGAAGCTCCCCCGGGGAGGGGGCACAGGGCCCCCACCCCCCTCGGCTCTCTCTCTCGATATCTATTTTTGCATTTGTATATTTTTATATAGGAAACTTTAAGCATTTGTATTTTAATAACCCTGTGAAGCACTATGAGCTCCCCCAGCCCCGAACCCACAAAGGGACAACAAAAACAGGAGGTTTCTTCATTTTATGGTCAATTTGGTGATTTTGCCCCCACCCCGGAGCCCCCCCGAGCCCAACTCCGTCCCCAGCGGGGATCAAGTGCCAAACCCGATCCCGGTGTTGGGGTGTCCCTGGGGTGTCCCTGGAGTGTCCCTGGGGTGTCCCCTCGGGGTGTCCCCGCTGTCCCTTCCCCGTGGATTGTCCCCACAGGAGCTTGGCTTTCCTATGGAAACGCAGCTGGGAGGGAGGGGGACCCCAGGGACCCCCGGGGGGCTCTGGGCTGCTCCCTGCAGGTTTTTTTGGGGGGGATCGGAGAGTTTTGGGGGGATCAGAGCATTTTAGGATGAAATCAGAGGATTCTGGGGGGAAATCAGAGCATTTCAGGATGAAATCAGAGGATTCTGGGGGGAAATCCGAGGATTTTGTGGGGATCAGAGCATTTTAGGATGAAATCGGAGCATTTTGGGGGGAAATCAGAACATTCTAGGATGAAATCCGAGCATTTTAGGATGAAACCCGAGCATTTTGGGGGTTCACACCACCAGCACTGCTCCCAGTGCCGGGGGGGCAGCCGGGTCCCACCACCCCCATTTTGGCTCTGTTGGAATCGGGGTCCCCACCCCAAAAACCCCCCAGCACCCCCAAATCCCCCCCAGCCATTCCCGGGACACAAAACACAAACGTGCCTTGACAAGGGGGTGACAGGCTGGGGATGAGCCCCCCCTGCTCCCCTCCTGCCCCCCACTCCCCAGGCGGGGTTTGGGGGGGCTCTGGGGCTGTCCCCACCCCCAGCTTTAATCCACTGTCACCCCTTCATTCTGGGGGGCCCGGGGCTGGTTCTCTATGCAGTGGGGGGGGTCCTGAGGGGGTGCAGCCCCCCCAAAACTGGCAATAATTCTCTCCTTGTTTGATCTCGTCCCGTCTCTGTTCTGTTTTAATTTGGGGAAGGGGAGGGGGGGTTGGTTTTTACAAATCCGGTGGTTGATGTCATGAACCTCCTCCCTCAAAAGGCGATTTTTTGGGGGGTTTTTTTGGGGAGGGGGGGTGGTGGATGATTTTTTTTTTTTTTGGGGTCCCAAAGTGCTATTTTTTTGTACAAAAAAAAAACTTAGATGAAACTGTTAGTTTTGGGGGGCTCCTTTGTAAATGGGGAACGACGAGTTCTTTTTGTAATAAACACGAGTCGCTGGCGTTGTCTGGACGTGTGAGGGGGGTCCCTTTGGGGGTCTGGGCCGGTTTTGGGGGGGTTTTGGGGGTGCAGTCGCTCCCAGAGTGGCACCAGCAGGGACAGGGGACACTGAGCTCCATTTGGGGGGGACACAGGCTGGTTTTGGGGGGCTCTGGGGGTTTTGGGGGGTGCAGCCAGTCCCAGAGTGTCATCATTTGGGACAGGGGACACTGAGATGGATTTGGGGGGGTCTGGGCCGGTTTTGGGGG
>JAHLSL010013185.1:0-18153 GCA_025920805.1 Petroica traversi
GGAATGCCCCGGGCTGGAGAGAGAGACCCACAGCGATCCTCGGAGCCCGGGAATGCCCCGGGCTGGAGGGACCCACAGCGATCATCGGCTCCAGCTGCTGGCCCTGCACAGACAGGCCCGGTAGCCCCACCGTGTTACTGTCCAGTCGCCCCTTGGGGCTCGGTGTTCACGGTCCCGCTCAGGAAAGGCGTTTCCTGCCGATATCCTGTCACGGGCAGGCTCTGTGAACACAAAGCGCTGCTCCCTGAGCTGCCGTGGGCCCATCCCTGCGGCTCCTTCAGCTGCTGCGGGCCCTTTCCAGGGCTGGCTGAGGGCGCTGCTGCCTGCGGGACAGACCCGCTCCGACGGCGAAATCCCGGGGCTGGAATACCCTGGAGTGCTCTCTGAGTAGTGAACGCAGCGGAGCTGGAATGTGTTATGGATAGGAGGGCTTCGTCCACAGCAGTAAATTAGCGATCCGCCTGCCTGTGCTACGATCTCAGCTCCAGACACGGGACTCCAAACTGCTGGGAATGGTCCTTCCCAGCTGCCAAGGGCTGGGGACGGTGTGTGGGAATGCTACTTGACAAGCGCCAGAAACTTCTGGAAGGGTACCGGTGGAAGGAACTTCATTGCAGTGCCGCAGACTGTTCCTGAGCACGTTTGGAGTGCACGGCTGTGCAGAAATAAGTACAGACATGCAAGAAGCAGGAATCAGTTTTGACTTCATAGTTAAAATTTTTACATTTTTTAGGAACTTTTCATTTGGCCAATCAAGCATTGTCTCAAAAATGAAGGAAAACCGGGGTGAAATTCTGTTATTTGTCCCACAGTGTGTTAAGTGATACAATGCAAAGAAACCAAATATTACGTTAAAAAGAAATCTGTACTAGTTATGCTGGGGGAAGCACTGTTTCTAGGTACCATTTTCCTAACCCTGAACTCCCCTGTGCCTCAGACAATAGCACAGTATTTCTGACACCCTCTGCCTCTGTACAGATACTACAAACCTTCCCCATCTTGCCCTGCTCTCAGAAAAGGAAGAAAGCTCTTGGCACATGATCAGATGGAAGAGGTTGAAAATGGTGGGAAGTGAGGATGCTTCTGTTGGGGATGAGCTGTCTCCTGCAACTGCCACAGTCCTGTTACTCAGAGATGATTCATGAGAGCTGTTCGAAGTGGTGCTCCCTTCCCCCTGAAATGTTATCAGTCACACTGGGATTGTTGGTAGTTCCTGAGCTGGCTCAGATACTGAAGTGTGAGAAGGCTCTGTGATTTAGCTTCTCTGATTCCAAAACATGGACCAATTTCAGAAATATCACTGTATTTTAAATGTATAGCTTTTGAGGGGTATTTTGTGTATGCAGGCAAGTTCTTACTCCCTTGGCAGTTCAGAATGAAATTGCACTGACTGCCCTAACATATGTTCACTGCCAGTTCATAAGTTTTGTGCTTAAACAGCAGCTTTAGTCCTGCAGCTGGGCTTGTCCAGTTTCTGTCACAAGGACTGTAATTGCATAAAAATAGTAAACTCTCAAAGTGTGATTTACTGCATACAATTGAAAATGAAAGTGATACTGTTGTTAACACATAGGTTAAAATCTAAACCTAAATGCCAAGAAACCAGATGCTTCCTAATTTGACAATGATGCCTTGACCACATAGGGAACTACAGATCTCTTATTGAAATTGGTACTGCTGCTTTGCTGCCTGTACTATTTGAGTGCCCACATAGCCTGTGTAAGAAGGATCTTGTAGCTGCAAAGCATGCACATCCTTTCACCAGAGAATTTACATTGGAGTCAAATTAGTTTCCATGGAATAGAAAATCTAACCTTACATGAAACTACTTCTTTTTTTTTTTTTTAGTTTCGTTTCTCCCATTTAGTTTATGCATATTCAAAAGATCCATCCAGTTCCAGCATTTTTTTAAATTTCAGATAGAGTTATGTCAACTTGTAAAAGAAAAAAAGCAAAGCACCAAACTATGCAACTGAAAATTAAAATTAAGATTCTGTTCCATTTTACAGCTAGATCTAACTGATCTCATTATGCTGGGATTTATCTCAAAGATGTTTCACCAGACTTCACTAACCCATTAGCAATCCTAGAAATTTGAATCCTTGCTAGACATAGAATTACAGCTTAAGATAAACTGATTATCCCCATAACATGTCTCCTACTTAACAAAATAGGAGTGTCTCATATGTAAATGTAATCTAAAATTTAGCATCCAGCAAAGGTTATTAAGAAAGGTAACTTTAAATTAGAAAATCTTACTAACCAGCTAAAAATGCAATAAAATAAAACAAATACTGGTGCTCCAACAGTAGAAGTTGAATATGTAAATATTCACCATTAACTTTTATAAAACTGTACTTTTAAAATGTTTGTTTGTTTGTTTGTTTTTTTACCATGAAATTATTTAGAAATGGGCTATTATAACAAGAATTGTTCACAATATCCCTCTGGTTTAGGTAAACGGTATTATCTGCAGCTTCCAGATGGAGAAAATTAGACATTTCTTCATAGTTCTTATGTGTCCAGTCTCAAGCAAAGATGGACTAGAAAGGCCAAGGCTAAAAGAAGGAAGTTCGATATAAATTATGTCCTTGCCATCAGCATTATAGATAAATAGTTACTTGCTAATTTGAAGATGCCACTGAGCCTTGTGTAATTTGTGGATTGTATAGGAGAGAGTCTCAGGATGAAAATCTGGTTCCTTCAAATCCAGATTCCAGATTTCACCTTAAGTACAAGAGCTTTGTATTTCACAGTAAGTAGCTATTTTAGATTAGCATCACTGCTGAAGAGGTGCCTGGAAAAGGACCAAATGACACTTTCAGTTTTTAAGCTTAAAACTTGTCAAGAACTCAACTGAAACCAGCAGTAATGCACAATCTGAATTATACAATTCCAACCGGTTTTCTGAGGAAATAAGGTTTCCATGTTCATTACTGTACAATATCAACCAAATTACACCATTACAAAGAAAAGGCTGTTCCAGGAACTACCAGCTGAGGAGGTGCTGCAGTATCTCACACATGGGAGAGACTCTACACTACCCCATATGAAAAAGATTCAGCTGGTGTTGATGCCAACACTCATAGATCTAGCTTGTTGCTTCTAGAGTAGTATTTCTACTTCATAAAACAGTTCCATGTGGTAGCAGTGATAAAAATGAGAAATCTGTTTATGCCTACCTGATGTATGTATAACCACAGGTCAGCACAGGGGCTGAACACAACACTGTGAAACCAACACTTCTATAACTGTGAACTAGGATGACAATCTTCATGTGAGCAAAGAAAGTGTGATCTTGAAAGATTTTTTTTCAATTGTATATATAAAGTATTTCTTCTGAAATAAAGAAAAATTTCATATCAGCAAGACACACTATCATGATCAGCTTACTGCAGAAGTAGTTGGCAAGAACTGTCCTCAGTTACAGGCTGATCCAGCCCCAGAGCAAGAGGGCAAAGGAACTGAGCATTAGTACAGACTGCTCAGGAAAAAGACCTTCAAAATTGCTGAAACCAGCACACAGTAAACATTAACAATTGAAATTGCCTTGGGCTAAACTACTGCTTAATGCTGTGTTAGCTTTTTGTAGTCATCATTTCACTGTTTATTTACAATCTACTATCTTTTTAAAGCAATGATACAGTATTGCCTTTAATGAACATGCTGAAATCCAGCTGCCAGGAATTGGCTTGATCTCAGCCAAGCAAGCAGAATTCAAACTAAAAACATGGGCTCAAGAAACAATACATTATTTCGTAGAGGAGTGGGTTGGAGGGCTTTTTGGGAATAAAGCTGTTTTGAGAATACAAATCCATCTTTACAGACATTATGTTGTCTGATTTTCATGCCAGCTATTCACTGGCGTCTAGCTGATTATTTCTATCAGTATTACCTAGAAGTTATCCTTCAGCTAATTAAATTGCAATAGCTTTTCTTTCCCATGGTTAACCACTGGGCAGCAACTGCAAAGGCCTACAGGCCTCTGACACTGGTCTTTTGTACTCTCAAGCTGCAAGGAAGACTGTCTAAATTAAACATAGACGCTGTTGGCTGAATTTATAACATTTCAGTTGCTCATTAACAGAGCACTCTTTTGAAGCTGTTGATTAAAAGCTTTCTTCAGGGAATATTACAGTATTCTGTCTGCATGCAGTTCTCTTTCTTCTCATAAGTATTTATGCAGTGAAATAAGTAAGTTGCTAAGTATCAGACAGCCAACTACCTGACAGCTGAGGGCTTTTATCAGAAAGATAAATGGAAGGAGTTTGGATTGCTCATAATAACATTTTTTTCAAGAATAACATGCCAAACAAATGATACTGCCTGATGCAGTAACTCAACAGGAAATTCCTGTGGGTAAATTCATCTGATTTATCTAAACAGATAGGTTTCTCCCTGCCCTTTAGCAGACTCACTGCAGAATAAGGATCAGTCCTTTTTCATTGCTTTTGACAAGTGCCATTTCCATCCTTCCCTGTGACTATAACCACAAACAGGTTCCTTGTTTTAGAGCATTATTCTGATTCAATGGTAGATGATTTTCCAAAACTCCAATATTTATTTCAACCTTTTACTCATTTTAAGAAAGGGTCATTTCAGTGAATATTTTCTCCAGAAAATAATTAAGAGGTCACCTGAATCTCTGGTATAATTCAATTGAATCTAACACACTGAAAACTGAAATTAATGCAGTTACTGAAAAAAATTAGAATTTGGCACCTGTTCAGGCAGCCAAGACAGCCACCATTCTTTGATTCACTGATTCATTCCTTCTCTGTTCATCATTGTTCAGGTAGCAATGCTGTGAGCATTTTTCAACAATCTGTGGAAAGAAAGTAGACTTTCCATTACCCAAAAATGCTGCTAATGCTATTCATCACAGTTTATAATACAGTACATGTACAGTTACATGCTATTGTAATAACCAGACAGCTCAGTTTTCTCTTTTATTTCTTCTCTTAAACCTTGTTTTCTTTAATTCCTATATTCTTACTTATGTTTAAGTTAGCCAACACAAACTATGGACCATGTAGTTTTATACTGATATTAATACAGTGTGATTACAGACTTCCCCAAAATAGTCATTTGTCCAGGGCAGGTTTTGTTTAGCTATCAGGCTTCTCTGTTGCACTCTAACTGTATAAACAACATATATGAGCATTCTGCTTTACAGCTCTATGCAGCTTCCTAGTTGATTTCCCAGCCTGTTGATTGCCATCGTGTTACAGACGCTCAGGGTTCATCACCCTCTTGCAGACTGGCCAAATTTGTTTCCCAACACATCTCTCTGTACTGTAGGACCTCCCTTGTGCTCATGTTCGATTGAATTACTCATCACCACCCAGCTGTATAAAACTAGTCCTCTGTGCTCTTTCCACAGTCAGTGCAGGGAAACAGCCACCTCAACACGTGGGTTACCCTTTGTACTCTGGACATCTCTCTTAGGATGATTACTTAGAAATGTCTCCTCATGGCACTTCCCTCCCCCACTGGTTATAGAGGAATAACTTACTAGCTCAGCAGACTCAAACACCCAACTTGTAGGCAGCTACCTCCAGGCAAAGCAAACCTTATCCTGAACTTCAGGCTGGGGGCTCATCACATGTATCTAAATATCCCTTATCTAAATATCAGATCCATATATTTTAATATATTAGAGAATATTATACAGATTATAAATGCATTTTCTCAAGGGCACAACAAGTTGAACTTATATTCTCTAAGGGCCTAAAGCATTATAATGCAAGAGGCTGGAAATTTTGCAGCATCTTTATGTAGTTTTAAATACTGAGTGCTTGCCATTAATTAAATAATCACATAAGTATTCCTTGAGTTATTTATTTTATATCACAAGAAGTTGGGTGGGTTTTTTTTATGCATGCACATATTCAAGGTTCCAGGCTGTGTAGCAACTGGTTTTCTGTGCTGATTTTAGTGTGGTGAACAATCACACTATAGAAATTATCAAGGGAAAAGCCAGCAGTGTTGACAGATGGTTGGGAAAGAGAAAGTTGGGAATTTTATAACCTGAGAAGCTGTCAGAAGTTTGGAAATGTGGAATATAATTTGTCAGATCTTTCTGCTCATAAGCACCTAACTGGTTAGAGTTGATTATCAAACTTATATTTCATCTTAATGATCTGACTGCACTGAGTTTAGTCATGCATTTCACTAAATATAATTTTTTCAGACTGATTTCAGATTCACTGGCCTCTTTTACAGTCCTCTAAAGGGAATAAAATTCTGAAGCTTCTTAAACCCACTGTGCTCTATGTCCCAGATTGATGCCTTTCTCAAATCCTATTATAGCCCAGAATGGCAGACTACCATTTTTTTTTGTGGGAGACAGCTGCTTTTGCTAGTCATTTTCTCTACCACTTTTCTACGTTTTTCTACTTACTTCCAGATGTTTGGCAGCTAGTGCAGTGCAGTAATTCCAAGAAAGCTTTCAAACATCTACTGAACCCAGATGGTGCATGCACAGGTTTTCTGTGTAGCTGATGTGCACTGTGATGCTTTTCCCTCACAAAAGCTGTACTGCTCAAGCCTTGTATACTCAGAAAATCACCAGGTTTGCAATGAGAGAATTTCAGTGCATGTGTGTTAATAAGTTGATTTGAAAACAAGCCATAAGTTTGCAATGTCCAGAAGGCAAACAAATTGACACAAATACACAGAGATTGAGTGTACCTTGCTTCCATGTTTGCCTAAGGAACTTCAGACGCTGACTGTGAGCCATGAGAGTACCTGTGTGCCTCTGAAATAGATTTTTTTTTAATTTGGAAATCGCATTTAACTAAGTATGTAAGAACTGGGTTAATATGAGAGGCTTAAGAGATCCACCTAAGAGGCATTTTCAAACACGACATGGTCTTCATAGCAGATGAGCTATGTCAGATGAAATAAGGTCTGGATAGGAATCCAAGTCATTACTACTAAGTAGATCCAACAGAATTAGGGGATGGGCAGTTACTCTCTAGCTGGTTGCTGTTCCTGCATTGATAGTAATGCACAGGGGTTGCACTAATTCAAACGTTAGCCATAATCTCATGTGCCTGTCAGTGATCCTGCTGGTCTATTAATGCTGGCAGATCTACTTTTGTATTATGTAATGTATTTATTTTATCCTGAAACATTTTTTTCCAAATGAAAATAAACCCAGAAAGCTTCAGAACTTGCTTCCCGCTGCACAGTGCACAAATTTCACAGGTATTTCTTTTGTCTTTTATACCTTTTTTTGCCATTATGATAATCTGTATTTTCCAGTCTTGGCTTTCTAGCAGTAAAATAATCTACTTCTCAATCTTTTCTTTTAGAATTATAAATTAAGCATTAGAAGCAATTTTTAGTATAATTATACATATAATTTGATCATAAAGGATTTATTGAGAAATTCAAAACACCCCAAAGCTTCTTGAAATTATTCTGCTCCACTATTTTCCAAAATTTTCAGTAGCCTGTGGATAAATTAATGAAAAAATATGTGGCATTCCAATTTTTATTTCATCCATATGAAGTCCTGCATTTCTCAGAAATGTATGGATTGACCCTCTCTGTGTCTACATAAAATCTACCCCAGAGAGGTTCTGGACTCCACATTCCTGTATGTGTTCAAGACCAGGCTGGGTGGAGAAAACTGATCTAGTGTGTGCCCTCTTATTGCAGGAGGGTTGGAAGGATGGCCTTTAGGGTCTCTTCCAACCCAAACCATTCTTTGATTCCACTCCCAATCATGTATATTTGAATAAAGACAATACATCTACACAGTGTACAGTAAAGTATCAGGAATTATGTGCTTAGTTGAGATTTGCTATCTGATCTTTACAGGCATAGACTCTAAAGTCCCAAATCAAAGTTTTGCACAGTCAATGAGATCTTCAATTTAATTCAAACTACTTGCATTTAAGCAGATTACTTGACCTGCATGTTATGGTGGCTGACACTCAAACCAGAACATGGAATGGAATGGAATGGAATATTTCAGTTGGAAGGGACCAATAATGGCCATTAGTCCAACTGTCTGACCTATTCAGGGCTGCCTGAAAGTTGGTGTGTTGTTAAGGGCATGGTCCAAATGCCCCTTAAACACTGTCAGGCTTGGGGACTGGCCACCTCTCTAGGAAGCCTGTTCCAGCATTAGCCCACCCTCTTGGTAAAGAAGTGTTTCCTAATGTCTCTTTTTTTACCTCCTTGCTTTGACTTCTGCAAATGCTTGTGTGGGATGACTTGCTTTCATTTGTAAGTTAGAGAATAACTAAGGAGTTATTCTCTAACTTACAAATGAAGTTCTATCTGGAATAAGACCTCCAGATAGAAAAGGGAGAGAACAGATAAAGACAACTTAGATAAATTAAATGTTCTAAATTGTGTCAACCTGCTGTAACCTGTAACCATTCTCTACTAGTACTTTATTAAGGAAGCAAATGCTTCATTTGCTCTCTAAATAAGGAGCATGCAAGTTAAATAAGAAAGGAATTGTCAAGCATACAAATGGAAAAAAAGGAGAATCCAAAACTCAGCAATTCAGGAAAGGTGGTTATTTGCCTTTTAACTACTACTACTACTCTACTAACAACAATAATAACAACCACTATAACAACAACAACAATAATTAGTATTCTTAAGCATCTAAACAATAGCCAAGATTAAATTATCAAGAAAAGGGAGTCAGACTCTTCAGATTGCTGTATGATGAGAGAGTGACAAGTAATAGGCATAAATTGAAATGTGAGAGGTTCAGACTAGATTTGAGAGAACATTTTCCCCTTGTGTCAGTCAAGCTGTAGAACTGATTGTCCATAGAGCTTGTGATGTCTCTGCTCTTGCAGGTTTTCAAAGTCCAACAGAATCAAATCTGGTCTGAACTTATAACTGACCCTGGTTTCAGCAGAGGGTTGGACTCAGGACCCCCTATGATCCCCTTCAAATTAAATTATTCTGCAATTCTGTGGTGATAAATAAGAGGTAATATGGTTTTACCAGAAAACAACCTATTAAATGGAACATTCCATTAAAAAAAAACCTCAACAAACAATAAAGAAACCTTGTGATTTCTTTCCAATAAAGAAACCACAGTAGAACCATGTAATTTTCAGAGGTATAGAAAATGTGACACATGAGATTAAGATTGAAAGAATTAATTTCTTTCATCTAGCAATGAGAGGATTGAGGAAAGATATCATATCAGTTCTCAAATATGTAGAAAGTATTGCAGAGGTACAAAGTGTTCTTCATGTCCATTGATATGGCGAGAAGTAATAGCCTTGAATTGCAACTTGAAGATTTCTGTTATATTTTACAAAAACTTTTGAACTGTAAAGAATGTTACACAGTAGCTGACTGTGAGGAGGTCTGAAGAATCAGCATAACTGCAAATTTTCAAGGTCACATTGAACAATTATCTGTCAGGAGCTGATTAGATAGAGCAGAATCTACTCTGAAGCAAGAGGATGAACTGGAAAACCCTTTCAGATCTCTTTTTCTGTCGTGTCTAAAGATGCAGCTCCGTTGTCCTCATTACTAAGCTGGCATGAAAAGATGAAAAAGTGTACGAGGGTCACCTCTCCAAGTTTACTTAAATGATGCCAAGTATTCTTTTTTCTACTTGTTAAACCCCTCCTTTCTCCCCAACTTCATGTACTGAGCATGATGCCATATGGGATGGAATATCCCTTTTGTCATTTGGTGTTGACTGTCCTGGTTGTTTCCCCTTTCTAATTTCTTGTGCATCCCCAGTCCACTTGCAGGTGGGGTGGGGTGAGAAGCAAAAAAGGCCTTGACTTTGTGTAAGCATTGCTTAGCAAAATCAAAAATATCCCTGAATTAGCACTGTTTCAGCACAAATCCAATCTTTAGCCCATACCAACTACTATTAAGAAAATTACCCTATTCCAGCCAAAACCAGCACACTTAGTGGCACTGGTACACAGACACAGAAGCCTTTCAGCTAGACTTGAAAACATGTTCTTAATCTGATTCATTTCACAGCATCACAGAATAGCCTGGGCTGGATGGGACCTTAAAGATCATCTAGTTCCAACCCCACTTCCATAGAAAGGGACATCTCCCACTAGCCCAGGTTGCTCAAAACTCCATTCAGTCTGGCCTTGAACACTTCCAGGGATGGGCATCCACAACTTCCCTGGGCAAACCATTCCAGTGCCTCAGCACCCTTGAAATAAAGAATTTCTTTCAAATATCTATTTTAAACCTATTGTCTTTCTGTTTGAAGCCATTCCCCCTTGTCCTGTCACTACACCCTCGTAAAAAATATCTCTCCAGCTTTCCCGTAGTTCCCCTCTAGGTACTGGATGGTGCCCTGAAGTCTTCTCTTTTCCAGGCTGAACAGCTCCTGCTCCTTAGTGTGTCTTCATAGGAGAGGTGCTCCTGCCCTCTGCTCACTCCAGTGCAGATCCAGACTCCTTTGTGAGAAGGAGTTTAGAAAGCAAGAGGGTCCATTCTGCACCTTGTGACTCAACAGGGCAGGGGGGTCTCCCCAATAAACTTCATCTGAAGCTCCCATTCTCCCCATGACACTCTTATAACAATTACCTTTTATTAAATAGCACAATTATTTTATTTGACTCTAAAAGCATTTTCTATTGAAAAAGCTTACCAGTGTTCAGCACTGTAATGTAAATGACTCAGCATAAATACCTGAGACATTTGTCATTATTAATTTTTAAAAGCAAAAGCAATCTATACCAGAATACTTAAAGAAGCATCCATAATTTTCCAAGTATTAAATAATATACATGATATTTACATTCCCTTTGGAAAAAACAATGGCACTTTCACACCTTTGTTTCCTTCAGAGAGTTTACATTATCTAGAATCCAGTATCAGCAATTACTTATGCATTTTAAGTAACAGTTTTGCATTTCTGCTCTACTTTTGCCAAAACTAAAAGGCTCGGTTCAGATGCATCTGTTTTCCAGTGACATCTATGATTGCTTTCTTTCATTTATTCAGTGAACCAGCTGTGTTGACTGATGTCTAGGAAATCAAGTTCAGTCACAGAATAATTCCATTGTAGTCAATTTAGTTGCAGCAAAGACCAATTTGACCCATGGAGCTCTGTATATTGTAAAAGGTCATGCAGCCTGTCAGTAGTTCAGACAGGATTTAAATAGAGGATCCTCCTGAATCCCAATTCAAATGAGACTCTTTTGACATCATCATAGAGTCTACACATTCAGACTGACATTTTGTCACTCAGAGCTCTGCTTATCTGTTGCCATACCAAAAAGTGACTGTCATGGCTTCAGTCAAATGTCCTCATTCTTTATTTCCATTTTTTTTATAACTCTCTCCTCTATTCAGTGCCAGCTGTTAAAACCAAAGTGGATTTCCTTTCTCTCTCCCTCCTGGGAGCTGTGGATGAAGAAGAGGCTTCAGACACATTTCAGGAGGGCAGTAGCAGGGTACTGAGGTCAGCCTGGGAACCCAGCAGTTTCATTAGTGCCAGAGCAGCAGCTTGGCAGCTGAAAGCAGCTCCATGTGGCACAGAGCATGGCTGCAAGGGATGCCGACAATTACAATAATACTCCTATTATGAAAGACCCTCACTGAATGTAGTGGTCTGGACAATGGGATTTATTGAAGCCCCTTCTAGTCCTGTATTGTATGATGCTTGTGTGATAAAGCTAAAAAAATGTTTTATGGAGACAAGGAAAAGGATATTCATTATTCTGAATATCTACAAGCAATCACAAAGAAGCTCTGACTTACCTCATTGTTATACAGCTTCCTTATTTACAATTATTTCCCTACAGTAACTTTATATTACTTAAAAAGTAATGATTTTCTCTTGTTTTCCCTTTTCACAATGTATTTTTCATTGTAATATAAACCTTAACTTATCTGAAATTATCCATAATGTCTCAGTTACAACACCATCGTTATCTGATTTTAGCCCTTTTTCTTGTGAAATCATGCTCTGTTCCTTTCTCTCAAATTTACTGGCCATATTCAGTGATACATGAAAGAAGGAAAGATTAGGATGGATGGATTAGGTGGATCACCAAATTTTAGAGCATTCTCATCTTTCTTAGTAAAGGTGGACAACTCAGCTGCATTCCAGTTCACATGGTAAAGAAACCTGGATGAGTGTTTGCCTTTTTTTCCTGCAGCCTAGTTTTCATAGAAAGTAAATATTATAAATTTGTGTTTTGTGGGATATAAATGGTGTTCCAAAGGCATCTGTTCTGGTCAGTCAAGGGATCAAGGCCTTGGAGTATGTCAATAGTACTAGTTCCTTACTATTGTTTAAATATTATAAATCCTTAATGACTCATAATAGGAAGAGCAGGGGTAAGAGTACACGCCTGAAGCAAGCCTCATAGAGCCCAAAGTAATTAAGTTCCTATAATTTTCCTTAACACCAGTATTTGGATATAGGAAGGAGACTCAAATTAGTTCTGTGAGTATGGGAAACATGGGCAGAACACAGCAGCATGTGTTATCTGAGCACAAGCCAGGGGACAGTGGGCAGTGCACTGGCTGGCCAGTCTGCTTGCACATGACTAACTGGACTCACCACAGCACTCACTGTCTCTTGCCAAAACAGGTGTCATGGAAGGCATGAGAAGTGGGCTTGGATTACTGCACTGAGAGGGTGAAACTACAGAGCAGTAAATAGAAATAAAGAGGACAAGCTTGTTTAATTTCATTCTTTCTACATGATTTTAGGTTTCAACATGTGCTCTGAAAGTATATGAGTAAATGGCAGCCGCAGTTCTTCCATGACCATAGCAGCTTTTACTCTACACTGTTATCAGTGTTATTATACCAACTTTAGAATCAAAAATGAGACAGACAGTGAATTCAAACAAATTGTTCGAAACCTAGGTTCTCCAAACAGCATGCCACTTTTTAGCAGGAAATAAACATCTATGAACCTCCAACACTGTATATTTAATTTTGAAGGTGTTATGTGTAAACATGAGAAGGGAGAGACAGTTTTGACACCCTGCAGCTTTACAAACAGCTCCTGTAAAGCATATAGAATAAATGGTTGAGCTAACCTGTCACTTCCATGATCAGCTCATCACTGTATTGGTGCACCTCCAAAATCATCTGGAGACCAACCTGCTTGGGACACGGCTGATGAGAACTCAGCCCTGTGCACCTATGAGCATCCCACTGAGGCAGTGTAGATATGCCCACAGAGGTACAGAGCCCAGGACAGCCCCAGCATGTCCACCATGAAGCCCCTAGGAGTACATTCTTCATACTGTCATTCCATGTCTCCTTCCCTTCCTACACATTTGCATCTTGTCCATCTCAGAGGATTTTGTGGTGCTGCCAGTACCAGTAGCCCTCTCATTTTTCATGCCAACTGTATTCCCCCACGTTCCAGGAGACTCTGCTGAAGGGCAATATTCCCAGGCATGAAGGCAGCCAGCCCATCTTAAAGAGCCATTGAGACCCAGTGCCAGGGCTGTCAGAGGATGTGCATCTGTCTCAGAGTAACCTACTTGCTCTGTGATGAATAAACAAACAGAGCTAGAGCCAAATACTTAGGGCCACAAAAAAAAATGAAGCCACACACATATAAATGGAATGAGAATAAGGATGGTTACATACTCAGACAGTGACCTGGTTTATTTATATATGAACTACAGGGTATAGTTTAGACCTTCATAACTGCCAACATTCACGTTCAAGGCGCGACAATACACATAAGAAACGCTCCCTTAAACAAAGAATAGTTCACAAACTCAATCCATTTAAGTAACAGTCTAAAATGATAGACAGATGCTTTTCCACAATGCATTTAGACACAAAGAAACAGTCTGTCATCATCTCGCCTGCAATGAAAACAGCACAATGTTCTGTAATTTCTAATTCACAATTGAAAGGCAAGACATTCATATCAACATGTGTTAGGAGCTATCCTACATATACCTAATTTTTTCTTCTTAGTAAATTCAGAATGGGTTTTTTTCCTATTTACTAAACATGTAACCCTACCTTGTGCTCAATTACAAATTCAATTGCAAAAGGGCATAGATTTTTCTTTCAGAACAGTGCCATTCACAAAGGAATCTGGATCTGATCTAGCCTTTTAACACAGTAATTTAACTTCCTAAGTAAATTTTAATGATAGCAATTTTTCAAAATGCTACTTAATAACAATACATTATCAGGTACTGACTGTAACAGCATCATCTCAAAGTAGTGCTTGTTCACAATGACACTGCCAAGCTTTATCAGCTTTGGAAACAAAGTTAAAAACTTTCATTTCCTCTGAGGCAAGGTTAAATCTCAGAATCAGGTATTGTCTAGGCTAGATGTGTTCCAGTAAACTACAACATATAGTGGACATTACTGCTCTTTAATAAGAATTAAATAACTAGGTTTAAGGAACCTGAGTTTTGCTGAATAGCATTCTTCCACATAGTGCCCAAGAATCTTCAGGGATTAGCGTGGGTCTGGTAAGACACTCAACAGCAATTCTGACACAGCCACCTGCTCTCAGGGCTAGGAAGGTTTATCTGTGTGAAAATACAGACATTGGAGAATTTAGTGTTGGGGCTGGAGAGTGTTCCTGGCCTGTTACTAGTTTAACACAGAGCAAATGTCTCTGTTATAGTTCGTTTATTGTCTTCCCCAGTTGTATTCTCTAAGTAGAAGTTAAAATACACCAGCAAAGCATCAGAGCATTTCACATAAAACAAAATGTGCTTTTGAGCATTAACTGTAACTCATAAGTTCCTTCTCTATAGTCCGCAAAAATTGTCAAATTCTTTACCGTGTAAGAGATTTGTATTTGTAATTGTAAACATAACATTTACAATAGTTTTAATTATTGTATCTTTATTATATATAAATTTTGTAAATAAGTCAATTTAATGTTTTGATTAAACATTACTGTGAAGCATTTTGTACCTATATGTATGTGTATATATATATATAAATATGTGAGCTGGTTGTGTAACCCTCTTTCACTGGATAACTTAACATCCAACATGATTTGAAAATCTGCTTGCCTTTGCCTGCAACAAGTGCCAAATAAATTTTCTCCCTCAAGTTGCCACCTGAAGAGGGTGGATTCCTCAAGGATGGTTTCTTCTGCACACTGTAATTAGAAGGGCAAAGTTAGGCTTTCTGGTTCCAGTATGACCCAGTTTGGCCAGAGAGGATTTTACTAGCCTAGCAGAATTTCTTTTGGTGCTAAATTTCTATGCTAGTAAAAATTCCTGTAAGGCAAATATTAGAGTGATGAAATTTTTTTGCTACGATACTTTATTTCACTCAGCTATCCAGCACAAACTGTTCCAGCAAGTGTGAGGTTTTTGCTGCAATAAGCTGCATCTGCACTGAAACAGTAAACATTGCCTAGTATATAGCAAACCTCAGCCAAAAGGGATTTTGGACTACGACTTGATATTCTAGGATGGAGTGAGAGATGGTACAACATTTTTACTTTGTCATCTAGGAGGATTTTCAATTAAGTTCAGACAATTCAGTTATAAAGCTATAAAATTTTAACTATAAGAATAGCTATTTTTTCTTGCTTTAGATTGCACTTCAGTTACTGGCCAAGACAATGAGTATCTTGCCCTGACACAGCTTATGTCAACCAAGTAAATTAAACTTCATGAAGGAGACATTAACACTACACTTGAGAGATCTAAACAAAGTACTGATAAACTTCAGTTGAGAAGAAGGTTAAACCTTTCATCAAGAGAAATTTTATAATCAAGTTAGTCAAGCTGTCCTGCCCATGATTAATGCACTATCTCCAAGGGAAAGACACTACTGCAGATCCAATTCAAGAAACATTAACCATGAGATTCTAATTAAGATACAGGTTGTTGCATTAAGCAAATTAAGCTAGTTTAAGGAACTTATCCTTCCAAGTAGTTAATAAAATGGTATACACCAAAAATTCCAATAAAAATTATTCTATTTCACCTGTTAAATTTCATTGTGAGGAAAAAGAAACACACTGACCCCTAAATAACCCCACTTTTCTTCAGTATTCGTGCCTCTCTGCAGTACAAAGAAGCTCACATAACTTTTTTACTTTCATAAAAGAAGACAATATATAGGGTCAGTCTGAGTAGTAAAAGTGCATGAGTAGTTAGGAGTACATGCCACTGATGGAAATAAAATTACTACATCTCCCTTTCTTAAGAGCAGATGCCAAGCAAAAACTCTTACCTCACGCACAGATGGCTGGAACCTGCCCATCTGTTAGTAACTTCTGGCTTCCAACTCCTGCAGGATCCTAACATCAGTCCTCTAAGCACATTAGCATGTCTGGGGAGCATTAAGAGTCAGAAGGATCCCTGTTCTGGGTTTACACAACTACTTGAGCACAGATATTCCCTTGAGACTTTTCCTCAGTTTAGATGATTGTGTGCATAAGACATTGAAAAATCAAAATCCACCAAAGAAGCTGATATCTCAATTGGCTCCAGGGAATACAGAAATAAGAAACGAGTTTAAAATCCTTGTTCTGTTGAACAGCACCTCTGGAGTGGAATGTTCTCATGTTGTGCATGCTAGTGTGGCACAGTTGGTAATACACTGATACACGCTTCTAGCAGTGTCAGAAATTACTTCAACAACAAAACATCATTCTTCACCAGTCATGTTTCCTTTCAAGTTGAACACTGCATGCTGCACAGATACCAGGTGTCTTTACTTACAGCCTCCAGCCATTGACATCTGTATTTGTAGTACAGACAAAATGCATTTACAAAAGCAGAGCCTCCTAAGCCGCAGCCTTTGCAGCACTGGTGATACAGGAACTACTTCCACACCACACGTGGAACCAGGGCTGCCTACTTGAGATACTCAATTGACATGTAGGATGAGCACCCCAAATCTGCTACTGTTGTCAATCAGCTACTATCAGCCTGGAGGCACTTACCTAGTGGCTTACACAGATTTCTGTACATAGGCAGTAATTGTTACTCTTAATGGTCATTGATCAGAACAGATTTATCATCTAACTCATTCAGTAGATCCTAGACTCCATGAAGTAACAGTAGAAATAACTTCAATCAATATAGATTTGTGTTAAATAATTATGAGTAAAAGTCATTGCTACTACAAGGCCAGCTTAGCAGTAGACATAGTGGTATATTAAATGATCAGGAAATGTTAGATGAGAAAAGCCAGAAGTAAAAAATAAATTAGGAATTTCCACTGGCAAAGGTCAGCAAATCTGCCTGACCATATGCAACCAATAGATACATATCTGTATCGGTATGTAAAGAACATAGCAAACATATAACTCATACAGAACAAGGCAGCTTGATAGTTTTATCATTCCTTTACCTTAAAGAAACTAAGAAGATGACAGATAACAAAAGAGTAAGGCCCAAAACATGCTTTGAGAACTTTGGCCTTGAACATAGTTAGGATTTCTTTACCAATAAACCATATATCCAGTCCCGAGCTTCAATATAAAATGTACATAAACATATTATCAGAGATCCACATAATCTTAGATTTCATATTGCTGCTATAAAATACGAGGTGTTTTTTGTATGACACCTGCATAGCTTTGTTCTTTGCCATCCAGTGTGTTAACGAAGTAAGGAAATATTTTTAAAACACACATTTATTTCTGAGAACCTAATTTCTCTAGGTTGAGTGCCTCAAAATGCCTCGCTTCTCAGCCCATAGTCTGGAGTCACTTGCAAACTTCTGACAGACGTGAGCAGGGAGTGAGGGGAAGGTCGTAACCCTGCACACGAACTGACCTGGACACGAGATTTACCTTCCCCAGGCCGTGGGGATACAGGTGCCGGCGAGGGGGACAGTGCACCTCCCGTGAGTGCCGGTACCCCCGGGCATGGCAGCACTGCCCCGGCTGCCCAGAGAACCGAGCCCAGGAAACTTTCCACCGCAGCACCTGGCGGTCGGAGCGCGCTCCTGCTCCCAAACGGGACTGCGGGCAGCGTTTACCCCCATGGGAGCGGGCCAGGAGCATAACGGAGAGCTTCCCTTGCCGGTGCCGAGGAGCAGCCCGGCCTCCAGAGGCGGAACGTGCCGGCAGCCCTGACTCTGTCCCGCCCTGGCTCCGGGACACCCCGCGCCCTCAGCCCGAACCCCCGCCGCGATCTTGTGGGGGTTGCCGCGGGCGCTCCGACCGCCAGGTGCTGCGGTGGAAAGTTTCCTGGGCTCGGT
>JAHLSL010013185.1:18553-48262 GCA_025920805.1 Petroica traversi
AAAATTAAAGATAGTGATAGGAAAATCACTTCAGTTTTCTGGCGAAACACCCTTGAAAAGAGGTGTTTAAAATTATTCTTCATAGTAGCAGCTGATCAGTTAAGAAAGTAGGAAACATGATTTATTCTGTAGATAAGACTTTGAGGAAGAGGAGAAGATTTTTTTTCTTTTTAATTCAAGAATTATTGCTACAGTTGCTTTCCTAATACCCCAAAATATCTGAAATTGAAATGTAAAAAAGTATTATAAAAAGTAATGGGAGTTTTTAATACCTGGAGGTTGGAAAGCTCTGTTTGATTCAGTTATGATGGAGAGGAGAGGAAGTAAAGGATGACAGGGAAGCTGTTCAAATATAAATAACAGTTATTCAGCTTCAGCTTGGCCTCAAATCAAAAGAGATGAGAAGCCTTTTTAAGAGGAAGCAGTCCATTATTATCATTTTATTCACATGAATCTACTAAGTATATTTGAGAAATAACCAGGAGAAATATGCTATTTCCTCAGCCTTTATAAGCTCAAGATTGAACCAAAACTGCTAATTCTTATTCAGAAATAGCTTTTAAGTTCTTTTCAGCAAAAAGGAAGTCAATTATTTTGTCTGTGCTGAGAAAACCAGAAATACTGCTATATTAATTAGTCTTTATACGTAACACCTGCAGTGAAATTAGTTTCACTTTTTGTCACATCTATGAATCCTTTCCTGATCTCACTTTAATTTTTTTCAGACTCTTGCTTTAACTTCATAGGTTGCAGTGTGAGCCCCACTTCTAATACGTTCAGAGCCAGGACCATGGAAAATTGCTTGATTGCCTTGTGCCTAAATGCAGATTTGAGTAAAAAGGATTTTTTTGTGAACTAAATGTTGTACTTATTTTAAATATTCTTACAAAATCTAGGAAAGAAGTTATGTGTTATATACTGTTTGCATGTAACATCTTGGTGTTTAGCAGCTGTGCAAGGAAGGGATCGTTTGGGTTTGAATAGCCCACAACTGTGCCCAAGCAGATAAACCTGGAAAAGCTGTTCAGGAAAGAGGTCTGGGCATTGCCAAGTGGCACTGTGGAAACACTGCTGCCATCGTGCCCCTACCGGGAAAAACAAAGTTTGGTAAGATGTGTGAGTGAAAAATTGGGTGTTAAAGAATTTATGTCAAGAGTTGCTTCTTCTGTAAATCCTGTTACTGTGGTTTGAGCTGGTAGTGCTACTGCCTGGTGAGTAAGGCTTATGACAGGAGGACAGGTTTTATTGCTTAAAATATTTGGAAATATTTTTGTCATGCTGAGGACTGGTTTCAGTAATGTTCAGCTGTTTCTGATAATAAGAATGTGGTAATATTGAGGTGTTTATGTGTGTCTAGTGATGTGTTTACATGAAACACTTTGTCTCCTCAAAACACCTACGTATTTAGGATGGTGCCTTGAAAATTAGTAGATGGCTCATGTTTGTGTTGGAAGTATGCCTTAACTCTTCCATAAGAAGAAAAACCCAAACCACACAACTTCCAGTATTAACACTTCTGTTGTTGACTAACAACCAGAGCACTTTGCAATTTATTTAGAGTACATGAAGACATGACAATCTAGAGTTGTGGGGATGGAATCAAAGGCTGTTAATATACAGGAAAAAGGGTGTAATGAAAAAATTTATGTACCATGATGTTTCTGGTTTCCTTGAGTGTTGGTGTTTTGCTGTGTCTAGTGTACTGTCCTTTGGGATTTCTTCTTAAATGGATGTGTTTCAGTTAAAGAACTATAAAGATGCTGTATTGGATGTGTTTTCTGGTTTTCCAGTACAAAGTTTAGATATTCAAAACTTTTATTATTTGGAAAGGCTGGTGACCTTTTGGCTTAACGCATGTGAAAGTTGGTCTTTGAACAGCTGCATTCAAGAAAAGCATATATTTCAACAAAGGAAAAAATTTCACTTCTTTATTTTAGCTGACCTGAAATTATTTGCTTGGATTTCAATAAATTTGAATTGTTATAAATAGTTCTGTAACATCCATATATGTATGGGGTGCATGTATATACATAGACAGAGGGAGAGAGAACGTTTTTAGGAGACGCAAAAGTTGATTTTTTTAATTGAAAATCAAGTAGAACTAGAAAGAGTTTAGGGCTGTACTGTCATGTTGCAGAGAAATTACATTGGACCCTATGTGCTTGGACTTCAAACTGAAAAGAGGGAATCAAAATAGACAAGCCTTTAAATATGAATATAAACAAAATTTTATTATTGTCTATTAACTTAAAAGTAAAATTGAGTTCTTGGGTGTTGCTGCACTTCCTGGACAACTGAGGTTTTATAGGGTTTGAAAGGATTATTCTTGGTGTGAGTCTAGAGGAAGTTTGCATAGGTGTTTGTTCCTTTCTGGCATCGGGAGACAAGGGAAAAGAAAATTAAAAGGCTTAGTAAATGAGGTGGAGATAGCAATTGCACACATAAAAGTGCCAGAGTTGATGATAAATGAGCTTTAGATCCTACTTTGCCATGTGGATTCTATGCATCAAAGTATTAAGGTGATTTCTGTGCATTTTTATGGAGACAGTTCTTACATTGCCTCTCTAACCACATGCTACAAAGGAAATCAGTTTTCTCCCGTTGCATGTTTAAGTGGAGCCTTAATTTCATTACGTGTAGTAGCATTTGGGTTTAGTCATATCTAATTGACATAAAGATCTTAGATGGAAAACCTTTACCCTTAGGATGGGCTGTGAGCTCATAATATTTTAAAACTGTATTTTAGTTAAGAAAAACATATGCTAACAGCTTCAGTGGCATAACTTAAAATACAAACTCCAAGATATAGAGGCTGTTAACACACAGGAGTGGCTAAAGTGTGTTTTTAAATACTCAACTTCAAAGTTTGGCAGTTTTTTCTGACAGTAACCCCCATCCTGGCAAGGTGTGCCTCTGTCATTAACTGGAGTCACATCAGTAACCATCTGAAACTAATGAACTACTCATTTGCATAAATAGTTACACAAGTGCAGCTGGTGCCAGAGCACTAAAGCTGGGCTCTGGATCCCGGAGCTGGGTTGGTACAACTTTCATGTTTGCTCTTTTGGAAAAGCTTTAATGAAATTCTGTCTAAGTGTAAAGGGCCATCTGTGGAGATGGTAGTTGCTGTTGGAATCCATGACTTACCTGTGCAGCCGTGTGCATATGCTATCTACACTTCTTTTCTGTTGATTTAAAGATTGTCTGCATTTGATTTGTGATCTGGGTATTAACGCAGCTGTAATGCACAAACCTCGCTTCTCTGTGTATCAGTCTCAGTCCTGCAGAGCAGGTAAGAAAACTTCTATTCTAGCTGTTCTTTCAACATTCTTCCCTATAAATTAAGTAGTTATATGAAATTAGTTGTTTAGGGAGAGCAAAGGAAAGCAGTTTCCTTTCTGGTATAGGGAGGTTTGACTCCAGCTTCCCTTTGGTGACTGCTTCAGCAATCGAACAGAATTACACTCCTCTTGTGCTTAATCATAGTAATAGTCTAGGTTGCTCTTTTAAATATGATGGCCTCATGCCAACTTTTGGGTTCTTTTATTCAAAGCTGCAGTAAAAGATGAGGGTAGAGAGGAAATAATTTATTTCAAAGGTCTGTATTGCTAAAGAAATTGGCACCTGGGTCTGTCATCTCTGTTCTGCTGCATGTCCCCTGTGGAAAGCCACTGTCATATCAGAATCGCATCCTAAACAGAATATGCATGCAACAAATACTTCTATCATATTATCTACCGATCATAGCCATGTTTGGGGACTACAGAATGTCCCTGTCCTATATGAGTAATCAGTTGGAGCACCTGGAAACAAAGAGAAAATAGTTATATATTGTCCCAGGTCCAGGAAGAGGCATCTTTATTCTGTTGATACAATGCCCATAGCTGGTCAGATTTAACCCAGCCTTGAGAAATAATTGGCTCCAGGGACTGCTGATTGCCTGACTCTAAAGCCTATTTGCATTTGTATCCAGAGGCATGTAAAGGTGTAGCTGATAGGCATGAATAACTTTCTGTTGGTTTAGTTCCCCTAATGAATACCAGCAAAATAGAGGTGGAATGTGTAGTAACGGGAGTGGGCTGCCTTGTGGGTGGTAGGTAGCTATTGAATGTGCTTGGTTATAATATGAAACATTACTATCTGAGGAGATAAATGGAGAGTTTCAGCATCATCAGCACTAAGTGTAAATGAAACCTAGGAAGGGAATAGATTGAAAATGAAAGGGTAGGAGGAATTGTTGAACCTAACTTGGTGGTATGTGTAACTGAGCTACAAAGTGAATTCTAAATGGAGGGTATTTAATTCATTATTCTTTTTAGGCCACTGGCATAAGTAGTTTTTGTTTACAACAGTATATTCCTGTTCTCACCCTTCCCTGTCCTAACCAGTTTGTTGGTATAAACACTTGCACAGTGATGTGGGTGAAAGTTAAGTGCAGCTCTAGGGATGGTAAGGTAAGAAGGGACTATCAGCTAGATTAGTTTCTTAAACAAGTTCACCATGTGGACAAAAGTATTTGTTTTGGCAAGCCTGGGGTAGTAGTGAGGGCAGAAATGGATTGGCTCATGGTAGTGCTGCTTAAGTAATACAGCTGCTTAAGAATAAGCCTAACAACAGATGACCATGGGTAGATGCCTCACCTTTTTTTTTATTTGTAACTAATTCTATTTTTCTCCATGATGTCTAAATAAAAAACTTTGCTTTGTTTTACTGTTGGTCCTCAAAGCTAGATAAGAATGATAAAGGATTTATTCTAATTCTGTGAGGCTGTTTATGGAGAGAGCCATTCCTTTTTCTGTTATCAGCTCTGTTATTAATCTTTCTTGAATAGTATACAAGGACAATGTAGAATCAGGATACTTACAGATCTGTTGAATGAAAATTTTGGCAACACTTGTTGCTAGGGATTTTTAATGTGATTCAAATAATAGAAGTATTCACAGATAAGCTAATTCAAGCTTGAGAGATCTTTGTGTGAAATCCTAATACCAAGAGCATCTGGAATAATTGCTGGTGCAACTGCTGTGCAGTGATAAAAAATATGCATAGTGAAGGAAAACTTGAAGATGTATAGCAGTATACAGTTCACAGAAGGCTCAGGTTATAGCTCTGGTAAGTCTGCAATGGTAAGAGGGAACAACTTGAAGTACTGCACAATAGAAGTTTAAATGCATTCAGAATTTTCCAGTCTCAAACTGTTCATTAATTAAAGCAGCCAATTTCAGACCTGAAGGAAAAATAAAAGCAGAGCCAAAATTTAGCTGGCAGTCATTTGATAGGAAAGCTTGTGGGAGCCAATTACTTACATGCTCCCCAGCGTTTGCAAATACCTTTCCTTCTAACTGAAACCATTTTTTGTTTTATTTTGAGCCAAAATGCATGTTTTTTGCAGTCATTAAAAGTAGGTAGAATGAAAGAAAACTTCAGAGTTGTGTAGCTGTAGATGGGGAAAGCTCAGAGTCTTGTTTTGGTAGGGCTACAGTGATGTGAGTTTGCTGGCAATTATGTGCTGTCTCTTCTAGGTGATCATTAGTGCAGCCTAGTTCCGGATGTAGTTTACACAGAGAGACGGTGATTAAAAATGAACCAAACCCTTTACTTCAAAAAAGCAGAGAAACTGAAAGTATCTGGGAAGCTATGAATGTTTACCAAGCAATTGTAAAGTTTTGGGGAAGTTGTGTTCCAGTAAACCATAGCTTCATAGTAACTCTTAAACTTTCAGGCTATGGATTTGTTAAATAAGGGCCCCATTTCTGTGTAGAAAAGAAGGCTAAGTCTGTTTTGGCAGACTTGATGCTTAGTAGCTTGTTGAGCATGGCTCTGTGATTAGTAGGGGGGACTACATCCATTTCATTTATGGAGCAGCAGATGTTAGAGGAGACTGGGTGGAAAAGGTGAAGACAACAGTTTTTATGCCTATGTTCAAGTAATGTGGCTTGAAGCTCTGCTATGTTTAAAAGACCATTTAAAAAGAAAAACTATAATGTCAGCTGCTTCTTGTAATGTCACTGTATCCTTTTTCAAACCTTCTTTTGGAACAGAAAGTATTAAAATTTAGTTAATTTTTTATTTTCCTAAATAAACACAAGACTCAAAACCAAAATATTTGTGTCTAAGTTTTCAGTTATATAAGAAATGCTGAAATAAACTATTTACCTAAAACCTGTTGTCCTAATGGCTGTATCCTGTTTACAGGTGTAAGCCAGTTTAGTGGGATGTAAGACATGGATTTTCCATGCCATGTCTTGCCAGATCTACAACTTCTCTCTTCCTTTGTGGATTACTAGGATTAGTTTGATGTTGGAAAACCTGATATGTGAGCTCTGCATTTTGATTCATGTTAAACTTTGTCTTATTCATCAGCCAGTGGTATTCTTCCCCTCTGTCTAGAGCACCTTCAGGCCTTGTGGATTTGGCATGGCTAATGGTCTTCTTTAGGATTTTGTATGTCTTGGTCCATTTCCTCTTCTGAGTTCACTTGAAAGAGCAAAGACTCTCTAAGGACACAGAGAGAGAGGGTGCTTGCCTTGTGTCTCTCCTGAGCCCCTCTTACAAATAGTGTCAGTCCTCTTGCCCTCTGTTGGGGGTAGGTGGCCTCATCCTGAAGGATGGGTTCCATTTGCCAGGAAAACTTTTTAATGATTTTAAGTAGAATAGTAGTTTTTCTGTATGTTTGAAAGCATAAAAATATTTCTTGTTGAACTTTACATAACAATAAATATTCACCATGGATGCGATCCCTTCCCTCTTTCCCTACTAAGTGAACACAACTCTACTCCAGTTTGATTTTCCTATCTCTATCACTCATAATTTTTGCTGCCATTCAAATGCTTAAGTTAGGCTTTCAAGTGCCCAACTATTATTTTTGGGTGGGAAGAATTTAGGAAACCTGGCAGAAAAATCAACTGTATTCTGATTGGGTGTTTTCTATTGTTTAAAATACACCTGCCAAATCTCCTTATCTGTAGAGACTTTCTTTTGCAAAAGTGTAAGAATCTCCTTGGACTAATAATTGGTTGAGTTTTATTTTAAGCTAATGACTTCTGGCTTTCAAGAAATGATCATCTTCCCCTTCTATATAAGAAAACTATGTCATTAATATTGTAGGATATATTTAATCAGTTTAAATGGAGCAGAAGTGATCTGGCAAGATTGATACTTCAAAGGAATCTATAGTTCATCAGGAATACTTTTAAGTTAATTGTTTGTAAATGTGTCCCTTTCTTAGGCATGTAAAAGGGTTTAAAGGATTCTGTGAGCAGTGAGGTCTTTTATCCCTTCAGTTGATTATGGAATACTTATGAAAGTAATGTATGTGCATCATGTGGAAAATATGTTGGCAGACAGATAGATACCTGCAGTGCCTTAAATGCTTTGGCATTGTCTTTGTTAATTCAGCATAGTCGATCCTTGCTTCCCCAAGGGGTTTATACTTTCAGAACAAGATCAAAGGTTTATATGAAGGTTTAAGCAAAAGTAGAATTCACCTATTTTAGAGATGAATTAATAGATAAACAGAAGCTTAAAAATAAAACTTTAGGCACCTCAGTCTCTAATATAAAATGCCTTGTAGGAACAATAATTATGGTAGTTAAATATATTTTAAAAAATCAGACATCAGAGATGTTAAGAGAAGAATTTCCTGGAATTAAGTACCTATCTGATTAAACTTCTGTGATTTGTTTTCATGATGCTTTCTAAAAGAGTAGCTGTTTTATGCTCTGTGTGCCTTGCTGAATTAATAAGCTGACTTGGTGTTGAAAATGCTCTTTGAGGAATGTAAAAGAAAAACCCCAAACCCAATGCTTAAGTTTCAGTTAAATTAGCCGGGACCATTTTTTGGGTATACTGCCTGCCTTTTTGTGGCACTGATTCTTTGTGTTAGAATTTACATCTGCTTAAAATGCTATAGAGTAAGTTGAGTGTTTTATTGAAGGCTGATTCCAGTAAATGTTTAGTGGAATAGAGGAAAAAAGCCTAGAAACATCAACAGTTAACTTTAAATTATGATGCAGATATGGTATCCTAATGCTAAATAGGAAATACATAAGTGGAGTGGTTTCTGTAAAACTGCAGGGGAACTGGAGTACAAAGCAATTACATAAAATAAGATTGTGACCAGGGGTATAAAAAAATTCTATCAGCCATGTTTTCTGAATGCTGTCCATGCTTTTTTATTAGAAATGAATTTTGATGTGTTAGTATTTTATCTCTGCTGTATGGCACAATAATGGTTATTTTGTTAAGAAAATTTCACAATATTTATCAATTGTCATATTCTTTGCAGCTGATGTCATACTTACTATTTAGTCATCAGTTGCTGCTGAAATAGCAGAAATGGATTCTGCATTTGAAGCTGGAACATCATCAGCAAAAGGATTTGGGTTCAGTTTGCTGACATGTGTGTAATGTCTTAGCTGAAATGTTGCAGTGAACAATATATTTCATTTTCCCTGTAATTATGAGCTTAAGGAGAGCACAGTAAGTTATGTGATTTGTAAGAAAACTGTGAGCTCTGTTTCTTTTCTCTGACAGTGTTGCTTGCAGGGACTGGCTTGGCTACATCAGCCCAGTGCTTCCGAGTGTCAGCTGAAGTCTGAGTATTTGAGTTAGTGAACAGTAGTTCAGCCAAAACATGTGGTGAAGAGTTTTCCATGGGACAAACTTCACAATTTGTTATTAAAAATTATTCCTGCACTTAAGCTGTAAATAGTGCTGTCTGTTCATTACTAGTCATCTTCTAGTTTTCATCAGGTAGACTTTGTAAATGCCAGAAAGTTGTGCACTCATTAAAACTGTAACTATTTTTTTAAAAAGCTGACAGAATGGTGTATTTACTTTCAACATTTCTGTTGAAATTAAATATAGAAATTGAAGCATTGAGCTTCAATTGAATTGCTTTGCCAATTTCTGAAATAAAATAAGGATATTTGAGTTTTCTACCTTGAGTATAGTAAGATTATATTTGTAAAGTCTGCAACGCTTAAGTGCATTTTGGAATAAGAGACTCTGACGACTGAGTTCGTAGTTTTCTAAGAAATGTATCAGAGTCATGACTTCCTAGAAATAAGTTTTTCTCAGTTATTTTCTCACTTTTCTATATTTTGTAATGCAATTAAGAGCAAACATTGCAGCTGTGATTTGAAATATTTCAATTTCCTGTGGCCTTTCACAGGTCAATTAAATGTGCATCAAAATTGTATTTGAAACAATTACATTTACCTTTATTGTAATAAACTCTTCCTTTGTTTTAGACAAAATAGGAAGCAGTAACAAATATCTTTTGTGTTCTGAGTTTCCTGCATGTGTGTTGGCATAAGTAAAGTGTGAGTAATACTACATGAGATTACTGGTTTTACTACAAAACTAAGTCACTATATAGGCAGATCCTAAGGTATGGTATAGTTCCAGTGTCTCTTGGACAGATTTGCAGGATTGTATTACATGAGGCACTAAATGTCATAAGTTTCAAGAGGAATGACTATTCTTCCAAAATGTAAATTAAGGAACCCTTCCCCCTCACTTTTGCAGTTGGTAGATAATAGTGTTAGTATCTGAAGCTGTGCATTCCAGGGAGTAAAATTCAGCCTGAGCTACAAAGAGCCCTCGTGTCTGCTTGCCACAGCTTGTTTTTAAGTCTTTTGTGTAATAGCGACTGTTTTAAAAGCATATTTTGTTGATTAAAAAAATGCAATAGATCATAAAACAAGAAAGGCAGGCTTGTTTCTAATGTGTGTGAGAACATTCAGTCTTATGAACGTTGATGTTAGTCCAAGAAAATATTGATTAATTTAAAATTTGATTTAGTTCTCCTGAAAAAGGTATGGATAAGAACACGGATGAAGAGCAGCCTTCAACTGCCTGTAACCAGTACCCGAAAGAAGCAGTGAAGAAACGTCAGAATTTGGGTCGAAGTTCTGGGGGCAATGATTCTTCCAGGACCTTCAGGAAAAGCTTCAGGCTGGACTACAGATTAGAAGAGGATGTAACTAAATCAAAGAGAGGCAAAGATGGCAGATTTGTCAACCCATGGCCAACATGGAAATCACCAACCTTACCAAACATTTTGAAATGGTCCTTCATGGAAAAGGATAACAGCAATGTGCCACGCTCAAAGCAGGTAAATACTTCCATGTTTTCCTTTTGTGACTTAGACTGCTTTTACCTCTGCTCTAATAAATAAAAAAGGAAAGTTTCTAACTCATTAGGCATCTTCTGGAGACTTTTCTAAGTCTTACTTTTCTGACGTTGTTATAATTTTATTGTTTTCAAAAGGTGGTTTAATACTTTCTACTTTTTGTCTCCTTGTTAATTTCACACACTTTGATTTATACAGCTCAGTTTATATTTATAAATAAAAAATGGCCCTCTGGCTCAGTCATAAACTACTTACAGCCATACCTTTTTAATAGGTGTTGCCTTATGAAGCGTACTATTAACTTGTGTGTATGAAATAGCTGATTACATGACATATCGAATTTTTTAAATTTTGCCTTTTTTTTCCAGATGACAATTTAATACATATGTTGCATCTCTTTCATGAAGATGTAATAAATAGTTTCTATCACCTACTTACAAAAATATTTACAAACCTGTTTTTTCTGTTTCTCCAGGAGAAAAAACTGCATATGTTAAAAATAATCTGAGCAAGTATTTGTACTGAAACACTTAAAGTACTGTGTTAGTTTAGTGGGTAACATCATTATTGGTTCTTGGTGAAATGCTTTTGTCAGGTATTGTATATAAAGAAGGAGACAGGAGAAACTTCTTTTCCGTGAAGAGTAATGGATACTGGAAAGCTATGGGTTATCTTTATGGTCACAGGAAGTATGAAGATGACTAAGTTTTGACAGGATTAGTTCTCAGTGCATTTCTGGTGTGTTGACTGTACTTCAGAAAAGCCGTGCTGACAGAGCACAACCAAGGACAGCATTTGTTAACAAGCAGGTGTTAATAATGCTTCTAAGCATGCAGAAGTTATGCACAAACTATAAATCTCACAGCCCATATTTAGTAAAGAGCTTTCAATTTTGTCTTACTTGAATTACCTGTGAAGGTACCTATCAGTTTTATGGACAGGAAAGCCGTGTTTCACATTAATGCATGATGGTCAGAGGTTTGGAGATGTGTAAGGGACAAATAATCTTGGGTGTAATTGATCAATAATAATGATAATAAAAAATAATTTTACATCAGAAAGATGCACAGCAAACTTGTGTTAGTCTTGGGATCCCTTCCAGCAATTTACTTTTTAAAATTTGGTGTGTTCCTTGTGGTGACAACAGTTGCCTCAGTGCGTTCAGCTTTCTAGTCATAGTGCTGGCCACATTTTCATCAAGTTCACACACGTTTTCAGTTGCCTTTGACTGCTGCCCTGCTTGGTGTGTGTAGAACAGGCTTTGTGTCTTCCCAGTGCCAGTCAGAAACCTGGGTAGTGACTGAAGTCCCTGGAAGGCAAGGCTGAGGTGTACTGTGGAGTGCAGGACATGCAGCACTGATGGAGTGCAGAACTGCAGCACTCCCCTTTAATTTACTGTTCGTCCCTACAATAAAGGATGATCACAAAGAAATCTGCAAGACACCAGTTGAGAAGCTGTCTCCCTGACCCAGTTGGGATTAATTTTGGGCTAATTTTATTGTTTGCATGTGAAATCTTTTAATTAAGTGTCTGCAATTATTCAGGAGTTCAGTGAAGTCCATCGGGAGCAGAAAAACCTAGATCGGGATCAATGAAATTCACTTCTGGAGTTCTCAGCCATTTTGATGCTTGTTCCAACGAGTTTTGTTCCACCCCTAAATCAGCCTGTGAAGCGCAACTGAGCTTGTTTAAAATTCAAACTAAAGGCTCCATACTTTATTTATCATTGCTAGATGGCAGTGATTTGAGCAGATTCCTTTGAGCAGATTCCTGCTTCAGCTTCCACCCTGAGTGTGCCTGGTGATGCCCTGCTATGCTGGGCAGGTTCACTTTATCTGTACTAAGTGCTTTGCGTATGTAAAAATGAGCACATTATCCAGGATATGTGCTTGTGCTTTGCTGTGGAAAAGCTATATATATTATAATCATGCCTTCATAGTGAGCCTATATGATTATGCAGAATGCATGGACTTCTTGTATTTTATTACAGGCTTTATTAATAACTTTGTTCAGTGCTGTTGGAGGATCTTTAATTATTAGCTGTTGGATCAGCAGTTTAAATTGTTCTCATTTCTGTAAAATCCTGTGGTATTCCAGTATGCACTAAGCGCCAAAAATCCTAAGCTAATCAGCTAGTCTTACCAAAGCCTGTCATGTGTTTTTTTCTTGCTTTGCATTAGGAGGGAAAGAAGAATAGGGAGGGGGGAAGGGATACAGCAGGAGGAAATTTTGTATTACTTGAGTAATGAAGACAAAACAGTATTAAGCTCATTTTGCTTCTTTTGGTAGCTGATTTCACATAAACCACCAATTGCCATATTTCAAAAATCTCTTATAATTCTTCTAGTTTTAATATGTTTCTGATTAGTCTGACAGAAAAACCCCTGTATTTTAGCAGGATGAAAGCTCCTTAAGATACATATTTCATTCATCATGTCACTTTATCCTGTTGTGTGAGTTTTAAGTGAACTATACTGCTAATAGAATTGGTGTTTTAGTTTGAAATCTTGAGTTGAGTATTGCTTTAAAATGTGATTTTGGTGTGCCTTTGTAAAATACTAAAAAACCCCAAACCCAAATAGCCCCAAACACAAATCCCATGCACTGAGAAGTAATGTTTTGGTGTGATTTACTGTGATTTCTGATCTCATCCTCTGTGGTATCATTGATTTGGATCAGAGGTCTGTGTATCACAAACCTGGAGCACACAAGCTCTGTACAAGATCCTCAAGTTGCACTGCCTTTGTGCTCTTACTGTATCTTGAACTTTTGTTCATGGAATTTCATTTAAATAGGCCAAGATAGCAGTTATTTGGACTGTGCTCCTCCCTGTCAGTCTTCCTGTCTGTGAGATTTTACAAATGCCTTTTATGGTGATTAGATCTACCTTTAAATCAACTATTCAAGATACTTAATAGCATCAATCCCAGTGACATCCCTGTAAAGCCTTTATTAGTAGTGCAAATGAGTTGTGGCTTTAAGCAGCAAAGTCCCAGTCAGCTGTTCACTTGGCACCCCAGTGGAATTGAAAGGGGAAAAATCAGATAACTTGTGAGTTGAGATAAAGACAGTTCTATAGGTAAAGCAAAAACTATATGCATGTGCCAGCTAAGAAATTTATTCCCTTCACTTGGGCAGGCAGGTGTTCAGCCATCCCCAGGAAAGCAGGGCTGCATCCCATGTAACAGTTACTTGGGCAGACAAACACCATTCACTCTGAATGTCCCCCACCTCCTCCTTCTTCCCCTGGACTTCATTGCCGGGTGCAATGTCTTTTGGTACGGGATATCTCTCTAATGGGTTGGGGTCAGCTGTCCCAGCTGTGTCCCTCCCAGCTTCTTGTGTGCTCCCTGTCAACTGTAATGCTATGCAAGCACTGCACAGCAATGGCTAAAACATCATTCTGCTGTCAGCTGTTTTCAGCACAAATCCAAAATGTAGCACTATAGGAGCTGATGGGAAGAAAATTAACTCCATCCCAGTTACAACTTAGTAGACTATATCTGAGACCCACTTAAGAACTAATTGTTTACATCTGCCAATTGGCCAGTTCCTTATCCATTTAGTATTGTTTATTAATAGTGCATGATGCTAATTTTAAAAAATAATTTCTGCCAAATGTCAGTTAAAACAAGTGAATTAACTTAGTTCTGAGAAAAATCTGTAAAACTCTAAAACCAGCTACTTAAAAAGAACATTTTCCATAAAAAATCTACTAACTGACCTAAATTGCATTATAACAATTAATTATTAAATTCCACATCTGAGATTTATTTCTTTGATATGATCTGATTTGTTGACTTAACAATGTGTAATTTGTTGGTTTGTCCTAATTTCTATTTTTGAGTATTATTTTAATTTTATACATCTTTCTTTTTTAATTGAAATGTTACAGTATAACACTTCTGTGGTTCAGAATTCAGTGGCCAGTGTTGTTCCCATGTACTTAGAATGAAATAGAGATAAGAAAATTATGTTTCTTTCTTGGAGAAGCAGTTATTTAGCTCAGTCTAAGACTCCTACTTTCCTTGTATGAATTAAGGGGTTTTATTGTACTAACTTTATATTCAACTTTATAGAAGGTTATCTATTTCTCATTCCAGGAGACAGTAATGAAACTTTTTCAGTAGATGTCTTATCCATTAGCTCTCAGAAAAAGCAATTTCATGAATACTTTATTATTTACAGTAGAATTGCAGGGGGATGGAGATGTGCGTGCTTTGTTTTTCCCAACATATGCCTTCCAAATCAATAAAATATTGTGAAGAAAGTAACTTCCCTGAAGCTGTCAGGACTGGTTTAGCAAGGCAGCTCCTAGAGTCCTCATCTGTCACAGCATCAGCTGGACTTTTAAAGGAGCACAAGGTCAACTCTGTATAAATTCACTGATAATGCTAATCTGTACTAGGCTGAGAGAATGAGAGCAGCAACCATGACAGGCAGAACTTGACTTGGAACCAGAAGTGCTGGGACTTTAGTGATTACCAGGGAGAGGAGTATCAGGAGTCTGGAAGCTGCCTTGGCACCCAAAAATTCTTCTAAAACAACATGAGGAGCTCAGACCAGAAGTGTTTGGGAAGAGGGTCTTAGCCACATTGTGGCCAAGCTGGGGGTGGTCAAGAATTCTGAGAAGACTCTTTGGTTGGTTGGTTTGTTAATAGAAAAGCTCCTATTTATTACACATAAGACTCCTTAAGCACCTCAATCAAACTGCAGTGAAGAGCATAACTCTGGTTCAAAATGAGACAACGAGTGGTGGTTGGGCAGCGAGTTTCAGTAGTTGATGTACAGCAATGGCATCCTTTGTACCAACTTGAGATTGCACATAGAATCAACACTGGCCAGTCAGAATGAATGCTGTGTATTTTTTACCTCTGGATTAATGTTCAGCCAGATCAGTTCTTTGACCTGTCATACTCGAGTAGGGAATGCAAAACTAGTCAAGCTGGAATAAGAGAGGCGATGGGGGAACCTTTTCATAACTAAGCATATCTAAGTACCTTAAGGTTTATCCTAAAAATGATTTTGTGTTTTATGAATGTTCATTAAATTATTGGCAGGATAGGAAGGCAGTATTGTAATAGCTAACATTAGGCAAGTGAGGTTCACCTTTGTGTGCTGCTTCTAGATATAATGAGGAGAGAGGGTCTGATAAAGGCTAACAGAGTTTTTGTGGAGTGCAGCTGGAGAACATGGCATTTTCTTTCATCTATGACTTTTTGTGCTAGGACTTAAGAGGATGCATCATTTAGTTGTATAAGCTAAACTTGAGAATTTGTTAAGTAACACTCTGTATGTGTGTGTGTGTATACTTTTTTTTTAGTGGAGGAATCCCTTCCTGGGATGCTGTTAGTGCCTTGCAGTGCTTTAATTGCAATGTCTCCAGATTCTATCAGGTCTCCTGGCCTGATGGGACACTCTCTTCTCTTTCTCAATAGAGAAGTGTAAATGTTGCAAAAACCTAAAATGAAATTAGGAGGAAGAAGCTGGGAAAATGGACATAAAAAGGCATCCGGTGTGTGATACATTTCTCTGATTGCATAAAAACATAAACAAAGTACAAGTCTTGACTGTACTGATTTGTGCCTTGTATGCAGTTTTTGTTCCATGGCCAGGAACATTCTGAAATCTCTCATGCATATTGTGTTCTTTTTTGCCAGGAACTGGACAAAGAACTTCCAGTGCTACAACCTTACTTTGTTCAAACGCCAGAAGACGTGGGGAAGACGGGAGCTGGTATGCGAGTCACGTGGCTGGGACACGCCACAGTTATGGTGGAAATGGACGAACTTGTGTTTCTCACTGACCCCATCTTCAGCCAGAGAGCTTCCCCCATTCAGCTGCTGGGGCCCAAGCGCTTCCGAGGGCCCCCGTGCACGGTGGCGCAGCTGCCCAAGATCGATGCGGTGCTGATCAGCCACAGCCACTACGACCACCTGGACTACAACAGCGTGGCCAGCCTGAACCAGCGCTTCGGCAGCGAGCTGCGCTGGTTTGTGCCGCTGGGGCTCCTGCACTGGATGCAGAGATGTGGCTGTGAGAACGTGATCGAACTCGATTGGTGGGAAGAGAACTGTGTCCCTGGTCATGATGCGGTAACTTTTGTCTTCACCCCTTCCCAACATTGGTGCAAAAGGACTGTGACAGATGATAACAAGGTTCTCTGGGGCAGCTGGTCTGTCTTGGGACCTTGGAATAGGTTTTTCTTTGCAGGAGATACTGGGTATTGTTTTGCTTTTGAACAAATAGGCAAAAGGTTTGGACCTTTCGATCTTGCAGCCATCCCCATTGGAGCTTATGAGCCAAGGTAGGAATTATCAGAGTTTGATCAAAATACATAAATGAAATTATATACTGATGACAAAAATACACTCAGAAGTTAAAACTATAGGTGTAATTTATTAAAAAGTATGTGTATGTGTGATGTTTTTAAAAATTTTTTCTACAGATATAAGGACAGCAAAGATGAATCAGCAGTCTTTCTCCCCTTAAAAATGTTGAGTAAAAATCTGGAATTACTCTGTGCCTTTCTTTTTCTGAAACAGCGTAATTTAATCCAGCCCATTCCAATGGATGTCATTTACTGCATTTTTCTCTTACTTCAGTCTATACCCTGCTTTTACAACTTACCTGGAGACAAAGATGACTTGGTTATAGAGTATGAAAGATCTCTTTGCTCAGGAGAGCAGACTTTTCTTTATATGATAGCACTCATATAGTGCTGGAAGGAAAGCATGTATGGGCTGGGAAAAGAAGACAGGAGTCCAAATAGCATGGTAAAAACTGGTTTTTTTTTTCAAGAATTGCCAAGTTCTGTCTTCTGTTTTTCCTGTTCCCTTGGGCTGTCCCTGAAGCACACACCTTTTGGTGTGTACTGCAGGCACAAAATTTTTTCAGGGATTTAAGTTTCGGCCTTAATGCTTCAAGGCACCAGTAACATGTCCTTATACTAATGAAAATAGAGGTAAGAAAAATCCTTCAAAAAGGGAGTACAATAAATGAACTGCTGTTTGATGGGTATGTTGGGATATGTTAGTTTCCTGATTTTGAGTGGTCTGTATGTTGTCCAGGTGTACATGCTTATGATTGTTTTGATTAGGTGAGCATATATTTCTTTTTGTTCTTTGCAATGGAAGGAGAAATCTTGCACTGAATTAGGTGGCACAAAAAAAATGGTCCTTTGTTTTGGTAGGTGGTTTATGAAATACCAGCATGTGGATCCTGAAGAAGCAGTAAGAATCCATATTGATGTTCAAGCAAAGAAGTCTGTAGCAATTCATTGGGGGACCTTTGCTTTAGCAAATGAGGTAAATTGCAACACTTAACACGAGTTCAGATTTCCAAGGACTAGTCAGTCATTACTGAAGCTTTGCTTGTGCAGTTTAACCTACATATCTGTAAATGTAACTTAAAATGTGAACTTTGTATGAGTGAAAAGTTATAACTAGGTACCGTTGTTCCAAACAATGCTTAGCTTTTCATAGAGTTATTGAAACAACTGTGGAGGATTTCTGATACCCAGATGCTGAGGAACATGATACGTAAGGTCACATGCAGTATTATGCATTAAATTATGCAGTAATAAAAACAAACTCAGTGGTGCATCACTTGGAGATACTAAGAACAGCATGCTTATAGGTCAGTAGGACAGTATTTATTAATGATGTCTGTCTAGTAAATATATGAACAGTATTTTTAACAGCTGATTCAAAGTTAAATCTCCAAAGGATATGAAAAAAATGAGTTATTCTGAGTTTTTGATGTTTTTAAAATGTTTTTATTACCCTCTACCCCTTCCCCCCCCAAGTCCACAGATCTAATAAGAAGGTTACCCAGATACCTTTGCAGCGACTAAAAATGCAGTGAATAGGAATTATCTACATTTGCTTTGGTACTATCTGGTAGCTGTCTTTCAACTTTGTCTTTGCATCAGTAGCACTGCTTTATCTCTTAATTCACTCCTGATAGTGGGATCACCTGATCTGTCATATGTTTCCTCCCAGCTAATTGTGCACCTCCTTGGTGGAGCATGGAGGGAACGCCTGGATAGAACATTTCCTGTCCCCAGTGTTTCCAATAAACTGTGTTACTTGTCCCCGCGGCACAAACGTTATTGTGTATTTAGGATTACCAAAAAAAAAAAAAAAAAAAAGATTGCTCCCAGATGCTGCCTGTCTGAAATGTAACAAACACACAAACACACCGCGGTGACTTGAGGGGGCCGCCCCGACAGGACCGATGACAGCCTGGCTTTGCAGAGTGAGGGAAAGCGCCGGCTGCTGGCGGCCGCCGCTGTCTCCGAAAGGATCTATTGCTGCATTGAAGGCGACCGAGTTCGGGCTGACAAGCTGAGCTTTGCAAGTTACTCTGCAGCTGTAAAGAGCGTTCTTATAGTTCAAAAACTTAAAATGAACCCAAACATTTTAATGTGGCAAATATCCTTCTCTTCCCCCTGTTTTTTAGAGCAGCGATTATTTTTTTTCCCCTCAAAAAATGTTGCAGTGGTACCTTTTCCCTCATATTATTCTCATTTTTTTTTTCAGTATTACTTGGATCCTCCAGTTAAATTGAATGAAGCTCTTGAAAGATATGGCTTGAAGAAAGATGACTTCTTTCTCTTACGCCATGGAGAATCACGGAACTTGAATACAAATGACCGATTTGAAAACTGAAACAGTGTCAGTTCCTTGTAAGCCCTGTTTGATTTGAACTAGCAATTAATGTTACAGTATTAACATGATGTACTTACACAATAGATTTTTTTAGATTGAATTGGATTTCTAGATGCCCGGTTTGTTAGCTTCAGAACTAAAGCTTGCATACCAATTTCATGACAAATTTTACATTTGCATTGTTTATAAATTCAGAGAGGTGATCTAAAAGTGGTTTATATATTGTTATCTGGGTAAATAACTTGTGGTTTCAACCCTGATGTACACCACTGATAAGAAAAAATATTTTTAAATCCTTCATCTTAGCTGCAGCAGCAATAATAACTTCAGCACAGAACATATTCTTAGGATTAACGGCTGACTTGAATTATTCATTGTTAGACTATCATCTCCCACTTGTTAGTCTTCAGGTTATGCCCTGTACCTTGATAGCTTCACTGTTTGTTTTGTGGGGTGAAGTCTTCCAATACAGTTGTGTTGTTAAAGCACAAGCATGGTAAAATAGTTTTACTCTTCATCTGTTAATGAGCTGCACAAGCTGAATTTTACAATGATCAAAGAAATGTGCCTTTTAAAGAGAAAGATAATTTAATATTGCATCATGGATGTTTAAAACTAACTGCTGGCCAGAGTATCTGCACACTTTCGTTTTTTTGTCTATGTTTTTAAGTTAGGTCTGAATGTGTCAATTGCAGCACATGAAGTGGAAAAATCACTTAATGTTGCTTTTCCTTGCATTAACTCAGCCTTTCTCTAAGTACATTTTTTTTTTAAGTAGAAAGTCTTAAGCAAGGGCTGTGGTATTTTTCCTAATAGCTTCCCTATAATTTTAAAGTTGAATCAGAGGTTACAACATTGTTCAGTGTTATAAAACTTGGCCAAATGTATCTGTATCAAATTGTCTTGCTAATTTACAGAATTAAAGCCTGTTGTTGCCAATAAAAAGGGTTGTTGTTCTCCTTCATAATTCATTGGCAAATCATGTTTTGTTTATGATTTCTTTTGGTCTGTGGGATATGTGGCTTGGGGTTTTTTTTCTTTTGCTGTACGTTTTGTTTTCATATCTAGAAAGATAAATATATTTTTAAAAGACATCTTATATAAAGACATGAACTTCTGGCAACTAATTAAAACCAGAAAATGAGATTTCATGGTAGGAATAACTGAGGGAATCTTTTACAGTTATCTCTTTTAGGACTTCCCAATCTAATTATTTTATTATATTATAATTAAGTCTATAAATTATAATAGAATTAATTATTATAGCAGACCCATGCTGCCATTGATGCCTTTTTCCTTGTGTTAGGAAAATGAAACTAGACATGGTTAAAGGGGTTGGGGTCTTTACCTCAGTATTTTAATCAGGATCCCATTTGATGCATCCACTTCACCCAGGTGACAGCGTGGCAAAATGCACACCCACCATCAATCACACACACCAGTTATAGACTTTACACATCAGCATATCTAACAAGGGGGCCCAATAATGGGGCTAGGGTGGGCTAACCCCTAGTTTACAGAATCTGTCCTGCTAGGAGACCTTGGCTTCCTGAGATAGTGGGAATGTTTGGTCTCCCTGGCTCTGCAGTTCTGGGGTGTTCAGTCAGAGGCCTGCAGAACACTTACAAAACACTAAGAACTAAACTAAGTAAAAGGTTGCAAATATGCATACTGCTAATACTTGTGGATACAGAGAACTGTGTAAAAGGGATATAAAAGAAAAGACAAAAATCATTCCGGTATCACCATCAGCTAGGACTCTGGCTGCTCGTGGAGTGCCAAAGGCCCTCTTCCAAACTGACATCTTCGTGTCAGCAAAAAAACAGCACAAAGAGGCAGAGTTAGTCCAAGTTCATTCTGAGGAAGGGTTCTGGGACAGAGATTATTCTTATATGTAAGAAAAAGCTACTTACTTTCCTCTGGTGGGGTTCATATTTGACAAACATCAAGATTTTTTAATCTGAAAACTCAATTCTAGTATAATCTAGAGGTATTCACCAGAATTTGTTCAAAATCTGTTCAGTGTTGAGAGTATTTCAGATGAAGTCTCTTGTTAGACAACTTCAGTCGCATCTTGGGTGATACAATGTATATTACCTGCTTGTAATTTTGTGGAGGACACCAACCTGCAAGAAGTTCTGAGTACTTTTGAAGGACAAGTGAAAATTAAGGTTGGTTTTCTTGTGGGTTATTTTCTTTTCCTGTTTTTATAATTATCTACAGATTATTCTGTAAAATTATGTACTTTAGAGTGAAAAGACAGAATACCTAGATAAGCAGCATCAGAGCAGAGAAATAATGAGTTACATGATCAAAAGCCAAGTATCAATAATGACATGCTTTGACTTGGATCTATTAATTCACAATATTTGTCCCTAGACTGGTAGCCATTAGGTTTTGCTTGGTGCTGATAAGGTTCCACCAAGGGTGTGGGGTAGGTGATAAAATATTGAGACATTTTTGCATAAAGACACATTTTAAAGTCTTGCATGATTTCAAAACATCTCAACAGTATTGTTCTATGAAGAAAGCATTTAAAAACAGACCAGAAAAAGAAAACTGAGACAACGCTGTAGCAAGTTCTCGTGTTTTTTTAGAAAAGGTCACTTGCTTTTGTCAGCTGTCAAAGCAGGGATAAGAGATCAAATTTATCAAAAATACGGTAATTAAAGAACTTATTTTTAGGTTGGAGAATTTGGAAAGGGACATCTAGATGTATCAGCTATACCTAGAACAGACTGGTCCTTATGTTTTGCCAGGAGATGAGAGTGGGTAAATTCTTAGTGAATGGTCTAGTCTTTATTTTTTTAGTCCAATTCAGTAGCAAAAAACATTAAATCTACAAAAAGTTGCAAAACATTACATGATTGTAATTTAACTTGCTTATTACAAACTGTACAGTGTTTTAGGAGCAGTGGGAAGGAGAAAGGGAAGTTCACTGTCAATGCAGCAATTGCCAAGGTTCTGACTGGGAATCATGCCAATTTCTATTTCTGCCTTAACTGTATTCCTGATGAGTTAAAACTACCTATGTGGATAAATTAGATATGTGTAGCTTTACCCCTGTATTGATCAGGACATGGGTGTGTCACAGTTTCAAGGTCATATTTTTCTTGCAGTTTTAGCTACTTGCAAAGTGACCTTCTGAAAATAAGTATCTATTGCATTACAGAAAGAGAAGATAATTTTGTTCACTTAAGAACAGAGTGAGTATACTAAATTGGAAAGATTAAGCACTTGGTAACAGTTTAGGTGATACAGTTCTCTTAAAAATGGTACAAAGTGGAAAACTTTCCTAGCCTTTACATCTGACATATTTTTTAGTTTCTCTGTAGTGGAAATTTTTTAATAGTTTGGTCTTAGAGGTATTTTCCAGTATGTTTTCTGTTCATCAATGCAACTCTGTTCAGGTTCTTTAACAGTGATATTTGCATGAATTCCATTTAATTTTGAATTGATGCTGGATTGATGACAAAAACTTTAGGGGGGCTAATTCTGCAGAAGCACTTATTCCAATGATGCTCTAGTTGCAGAGAATAAAGGAGTAAAGATATCCAAGGAAAGGGCTGCTACAGAATAGAAAGCTTTTATAAAAATGTGTATGATACTGCTCTTGTACTTTTTTTTTTTTAATAAGAATGAGAATGCTGAATTGCGGTTGCAGATAATTCTTGACTCCTAATAAAGTATTTTTTAAAATATTTTTTAAAAATATGGCTGCTTTCCCTAAAGTGACAATTTTAAAGCAATATAAAATCCCTTCAATTTTTGTTCAAGTATAGAAACTTTTCACAGTTGTGGTTAATTGCACTGCAGTTTGGTTAAATGGAATGGATATACTAAGCATATAAGAATGGAGTTTTAGAATAAATCCCATGCAGGTAAGTTGAAAAAACCTAGCTGGGTAACTTTAGTATGCAGTTTTCATTGAAAATACTAATTCTATATGAAGCCAATGATAGTTTGGGATTGTTTTCACTTAATATTTTGTAAGATTTGCCTGTACCTGTTTCATAGTTAGATTAATAAAATATAAATGCCTGATCTCCAATTGCTAAATCTTTAATTCACAGTTCTAAAGAGGTATTTATTCAGCAACTTTAAATACTTAAAGTAAGAAAAGGTCTTTGACATTGCGAAGGTTATTTTGATTCACTCATCCATTGAAAATGTTAATTTTATATATGAATGTTTTCATGTTTTAAACTGTTTGCCTGCATTGCATAATGTGCAGTGGTTTATATGTAATAATTAAGCCACTGCTTTTCTCTTGTAAAAAATATGCTTTCTGTATTAAATACACTGCATTCTCTTTCATAGTAAGTCATTTATGCCTAGTAAAATGGTAGAATTTAGAGGGTTTTTTTTTTCCATCATTGTTGTTGCATTGTTTGCTTGTTGCAGGCTTTTTTAGCATAGCATTGCCAAGATCGGATATTTTCATCAGGTCAGTCTCTTTTAAGAAAACAGCTCTATTGTGTTAATATTCTCACAACTTGTTCTTTCACTTCTGGGTCAGGGTGATGCAGCAAAGATGCCAGTCTCTGAGCGAATGGGGCAGAGTCCCTGCAGAGTGTGAAAAAAACTGAGTCTTCACTGTACTCGTCAATCATGATGCCTTCTTCATCGTTCATGTTCTTTTTCAAGTTTGCAGCAAATGCCAGGGCTCGAACCAGAATATCTCTGTTTATACAGTTGTAAAAAAGTAACACCAGTGATGGCACCTAGGATATTGAAGAAATATTGCATACTTAATCACCAGCAGTAAGTATGTGTAACTAAATTGAACTTTAGAAAATGGGGAAAAAAATGGGCACTTAAACCATCTAAACCAGAAATTGTATGAATATGCTGTGAACTCCTCTCAGAAACCTGCACAGTATGCACATTTTCTCTTTAGAAAAGACTGGCCTGTGCATCAACAGACTAATAAATGCTTTCTATTTTCAATCGCCAAAATGTGGCTGTCTGGAAAATTCCCATTTGGAGGAGAGGGTGCTTTCCTTCTCAGCAATGTTGATTTAGCTCTGAATGTTTTTATGTTAGCATATCTGATAAATGAAAAAATGATACACTTTTAACAGAGAACTGAATATTTAGCTACCCTAACCTTGTTTGAGTAACAAAATGACAGAATTATCTAGACTAGCTTTGCTCATGGCAGACAGCTCTCAAATAAAAGCCACTGCATATTTTAAGAAAGTTACTTTGGGGAGGGGGACAAGGATGCAGCACCATTCCAGCCCCAACTGTTTTGGTGTGAGGAAATGAAACTGAAAGAAACCTGCGTGCCAAGGCCAGCACAGCAAATGTCACATGAAGTTCTCCATGAAGAAGTAAGTAAATGCACAGGGAAAGTTCACTTATAGCACTTAGAGACAACAGTTTTATGGCTGCATTTGAGTAAAGGGGTGGGGATTCCAGTAGAATTTGGTTAGGTATGGTACAGTACATTGGCTATAGAAACAGCTGTTGAGAAGGATCACTTACTGTACTGGTTCTGTTTGATGGTTTTCTGACTGTCTGCAAATGAAGCTTTGGTTTCCTTATACTTACTACAAAATGAAGTTCATGGTATTATCCCTTTGGTGGAAAGGGAAGGTTAAAACCTTCTTCTGCAAGTTATTGATTATCTGGAATGGTACACAGGAAGTACAATCAACTGAAGTGCATAGGCCCTGTGCATCTCCCTCTACAAGTACAGTATCTGTATTACTCTGCTCTCTGGAATAAAGCCAGCCTGTGAAAGAATGTGCTTTTAGCTGCTGATTTTAACCAGATAGTGTCTAGATTTCACTCTGGAATTGCATATGTATTTCTAATACATTAAAACTCTTCTAGTGCATGCAATACCTAAACAGGTGCACTTGTATATATGCTAAAAATAAAATGAAGCAGCAAGAACCTTACTTGAGCTCTGAGAAGATGTCTTGTCATGGCTGGGTTTGCAGATAAGTTCACAAGTACTTTCAAAACTTGAATCTGAAGTGAAGAATGTACAAGTTCATTAAAAGCTCCAAAACAGTAAATACACAGTAATGGCCATTAATAATTAATACTGACTTGGGGAAAAAAGGTAGAATGGGTTAACTAGCATCTTGAGTATCAAGGTATAGACATGTCAGAAGCAAATTCAGATTGACTTAAACAACAAAATAAGGCAAGATCCATGAAAAATCCCAGTAGGCCAAATGAAGAATTTTTTTAAAATACGAAGAGAACGGTTAAATACTACATTTAAAATTATCCTAAGTATATACAAATACACCTTTGTACTTTCTTGGACCTTGTGATGCTAGTCTTTAACCACTAGAAAAAGGCCATATTTCTGACTGTAGTTAAGTACAACAGGTGTGTTATGTTTAGTGAAAATGTACGTTTTGGAAAATTGGTTTTGATCTGATAGAGCAACCACGTACACTGATGGTACCACAACATCTTGAATAAAAGCTGAGTTTGGTCCCTAACTGAAGCTCATTTCAATATTAAAATAATTCACAAATAAGCACAATTTCCAGTTGCACTCGCTAAGGGTGCAAGAGGTCTTATAAGGGAACAGAAGTCCATGACTTAGGAGCACTGCTCAGCATGTTTCCCCACAGAGATTCACATGTCAGTGAAGCCTTTCCCATGCAGGTTCTCCTTGCTCTGGGATGCAGTAGCAATGCTTAGAGCAGAAGAGAATTCTGGATTTGCTATATAGCAAAGGCACAGGGCAATCACAGTGCACCCTGCACTGCTTTGGTAGAGCTGTAGCCCGATGATTCCATTGCCAAGATTCCCTTCCTTCCCCCCTTTTAAAATTTATATTGTGAAACTAATACAGATCCATATTTTAGTGCATAAAATCTGTATAATTAATGAATATTTGGCTTTCCTTAGCATGGTCTAAACAATTTTACAAAAACAATAAGAATAAGGCAAGTAAATGGCTTGTAACAATAATGCTATTGAGTATTACCTGTGTCCTTTCAATTCCTTCTGAAAGCAAATGAAGAAAGCATGGAATTGAGTTTATCATCTTTTGGTGGTAGTCACTTGTAACAGACATATTTGTCAACAGCCTGAGTCCAGCAAGCTGCACATCAGAGTTCAGGGGAGCTGACTCAACAGTCCTACAAATTTGTGCAATAAATACCTGGGGAAGGAAATAAAGAGAGAACAATTGTTGATAAAAGCATATTTGTTGTTACAAAAAGTATCAAGGACATAGCTACAGTAACATAAATACTTCCTGAACATTGCTGGCTGAGAGGTGAAGGTTCTTGGAAACAAGTACTTTTTTGTTTTGAATGTTTCAAACAGTCTGTTGGCATGGCAGGAGTGGACCATACAGCATTATGCTCACTAACCTCCTAAAGCATAACTTGCTCTGAAAACTTAAATTGCTTTGACTCCATCTCAGAAGTGACACAGCTGCTTTAAGGAGTTATTTTAAAAATCAGTTATAATAATATCTTAAATACTGAGAACAAGCTAAGGACAAGCTTTGAAATGAAATCCTTTCTCCCAGCCACGTGGCCCATACTGGAGCACACTGTAGGAACAGCGATGACAACTGACATTAACTACTATTTCTACCATTTTTTCTTCTGGATGACAGTATACAACAAACCTTGGAGTCCTAACTGAGAAAAAAATGTTGCCCTTACCAAAGCAATTATATTCTACTTATACACCTACACAACTATTGGCAAGCACTGCTTAATAAAAACTGCCTATTGCTAAAGATGCTGCAAACTACCACACACACTCACACTACCTTTTTATCAAGCTGCTGAAACAAACCATTAAAAGTCTTCAAATCTGTCCCAGCTTACTACTTGGACACTTCTTGATCTATAGATTAATCAGAGAGATTTTTTTTTTTGATGCTTAGTCCTTTCACACCCATAGCATGTACTGTATTTACCAGTGGAACTTGTTATAATTTATACACACTATTCTTTTAAGGTGGAAGTTTCAACTGAGAAATTGGTCTTATACAAACCTAGGGGCTCAATTACTCTTTTCTTCTCCCTCATCTAAGTAGTCCTGGCAATTCAGTCTGCAATCCATTCCATTAAACAGCCACTGCTGATGTTCTTGGCACATTTGGAAATCATCTTATTTCACATCATTTTGCTGTAATCTTAGCAGCAGAAACTCTGTTTTGTACTATTTTGTGAAAGCTGAACACAAACTGCATAGATTCCTGTGGTTTTATTTTAAAAGTAAGTGCCAGTGAAGCAATGGATTTCTAAGTTTTCCTTTCAGCCATCCAGATCTGCTGACTTGTAGGTCTATCATCAAAGTGTTTCTGCATCCTGGCTTATATTTAACAAAGATGCTGAAGGTCCTATATTATCTCTTTGCCTTGGTTACTTTGATTTTTCCCATTAAGAAACTTACCTGTATCTCTTCCTGATTTTTAATATTCATACTCAAATTATTAAGTGCATTCAGTGCTTTTTCTTTAACTTTGGGAACACAGTTGGAGAGCATCCCTCCAATAACTGAAAGACCACCCATATTTCGGATTATATCCTGAAATATAGAAGATATTTAATAAGATTTTTATAAATTCAATTTAAATACTGAAACATTCCCTTAAAATCTCATTTTAACGAAAATGAAATACGTGAATGAAGAATTGCAGAACTGACTGCTCTGTTTAAAGAGAGATATGCTTTATTGCTTCCACTGAAACTAAGGGTCCTACTTAGGAACAAAGTATTAGTTGCTCATATTTGACAATGGCCCACCATCTTTGCTTTTAAAATCTGGTTGGCAAAGCATGCTTAAAGCATTTTAGATTATAAAGAAGAAAAGAAAATTACTGCATAATGAGTTTATAGAACAGTGGAGCCAGATCGCAGTACCTAAAAGTCCTGACTGAACAGGAATTTCAAGATGCTGCTTCATATTATTATAATACAGGTTCTGAAACTTTTTCCATTACATTTGGTTTTATTACTGTCTTAGTCTTTCTCACTTAGACTGTAACTGTCTTTGAAAAAAATATACTGTCTTAAAATATATATATAAAATGGACCAATGGGCTTTGGGTCCGGTTCCGTTCTGTTCTATGAGATTTATATTAAGAAAGCAGTTTTGAGAAACCAGAATAGATGGCTGTGAAAAGTAGCAAAAAGCACAAAATAAAAAGTGTGAGACCTTGGAGGTTAAAATGTTAAAAAAGCATGAAAATCTGCATCCAACTCAAAGTTTGTCCAAATGATTTGGAGATACAATATCTGGACAGCTGTAAAATTGCTAATGTGCAAACAGCACACAACTTCATCTCACTAAATTTTAGGTATGGACCTCCATACCTCCATAACCTCCAATTCAACCCTTTCATTACATAATTGTATGCAACAAAATATATATTTACAGTACTTTTAAAGTATAGGACTCTGTACAGACTTTAAGTGGTCCAAACATTATGATTCATTAAATTCTGTCCAGCTGGTGAATTACATTATTTGGGCAAGACAGTTAAAGGATTTTAGAGCACAAGCAAGCCTAGCTTTCAGTCCTGTGTCACTCCTTAGCAAAACAGCAGCTCTCCTCTGCCAGACTGGCTGGCATTGGACATTGTTGTTTTCTACAGAACAATACTCACTTGATTTACAGAGAAGGCAGCACTGTTGCTGAGAGTGATTAAAGCTTGCTCCTGAATTAATGGATCATCTGTGGCCTGGAGCAAATGAATAAGTTTCTGTAGAGCATCCACATCCAAGGTATGGGTTGACACTGGAGGACTGCTGTCTGTCAATGTTTAGAAATTAAATACTAGATACTAAGTTCAAGATATTTCATTTCATTGCTACTTAATGTTTTTTACAAAGCAGAAATTTAGCTCTCAGTTGTTCTAAGTTGTTCTAAGAGTTGCTCTCTCATTGTTCTATGTTTGTGCCCAGCCATCCTATAATGGTACAAAGACTGGGTTTTACAATACTAAGATTTCCATCATTTTCTGAGTCCTCTAATTACCTCATTTGAAAGTGGAGAATAAAAGGAGCACACAATTAGAGGCTGAGGTGTGTTACTTCCTGGTTAACCAATAGCAAATTTCCTCTTCAAAACTATTACGGATATTCACCAAACATGGTTTGGTTTTTTGGTTAGTTGTTTTTTTTTGTGTGTGTGTCCCCAAAACAAAATTCAGAGATCTGCCTGGGCACTGTAGGAAACAAAACTTGCAGTTTACAGACTACTACTTCCAGAAATCGTAACAATGACACTTTGCTAGTACCCTGAGGTCCTTTGACAAAGTAACAGCCACAAAGTTAAGAACACTCCTGCTCATGGCATCACTCAAACAGAGGAAGGCTGTTTCTGAGTCAGGATGATGTTATGGAGTATCTGGCCTTTATAAAAGGGCAACAAATGCCATCAAAGGCCATTTTCAGCTAGGTTGGAGGCAGAACTATTTAGCCAGCTGAAGAGCAGGGAGACCCAATCTGTGACTGGTGGACTAGTCATAGGTGACTCGAGATGACTTCTGAGAAGTTAACCAGTGCTTTAAATTCCACAGCTTTGCTGCCAGCATCTCACTACGGTGGCAAACACATGGGGGCGGGGGGCGCCCCCCCAGGAAGAAAGAAAAGAGGTCAAAGTTAATTATGATGATCCAAGAGCTCACTTCAAAAACAAAATCGTTTTTCATCCTCGTCTAAACATTCAGTTTAGCTTTGAATTATAGGGGGAACACAAATAATTACAATAACATAAGTAAACACACGGATCGGACGTACGCTTTGGGGGACTTCTGAAAACAAACCAACCAAATTAGGATTTTCTAAAAATAAACCGCGCTCCAGAGCGCTCCAAATCGCCACATGGCCGTGGAGGGCCGGTACGCGGGGCCGTGGCACCGCCTCTCGCAGGGCGCGGAGCCGCCTCCGAGCCCCG
>JAHLSL010013188.1:0-28696 GCA_025920805.1 Petroica traversi
TTTGCCAAATGTTCTTGAATGAAACTTAGAGGAACACAGCTTTGCACTGTCAGGCATTTCACATGCCCCCAAAGCCATTTGATAAATGAGTAATTATCCTATACTTCATTAAAATTCAATCTTGATTATGATTATTATTGATTAAGTACCACTCAAACTCCACACTTCAGAACAATATCTGAGATTCAGAAGATGAATGGAGTGTCCATTGCCCATGGCAGCATTAACACACACTCCAGCTACAAACACGGGTTCCACCATGACGTGTACAGGTTTCCAAACAACTGGGATTCATTACTTTCATAGAGTTGTTCAGTGACACTCACAATTTCAAAATTATTTTGACCCTTTCTTAGCCACTCTTGAGCTCTGTCGCTTCTACAGCAGTGAGCCAGAACCTTTAGGAATTTACACACTGATAAGATCTCTCTGAGCCTCCTCTTGTCCAGGCTAAACTGTCTGAGTTCCCTCAGCTGTTCCTCATGGGAGATGCTCCAGTCCCTTCAACAGCTGTGGTCCCTTGTTGGTCTCTTTCCAGTATGTCCGCGTCTCCCTGGCATCCAGGTGCAGCCTGACAAGTGCTGAACAGAGGGGAAGGATGAGCTGCAACCTGCTGGTAATGCTTGTACTGCAGCCCAAGACACTACTGGACTTCTTTGTGGCAAGGGCTCATTTATTGGCTCATGGTTCAACTTGGTGCCCACCAGGACCACCAGGTCCTTTTCTGCAGTGCTGCTCTCCAGCTGGGCAGTGTGAAGTGATGGATGATTAAGGCTGAGCTCAAGGCTTTCACACATGAAAGGGTACTTTCTCCACACACTGCAAAGGAGCGTTCAGTTCAAAAACCAGTATTTCATTTCACTCATAGCCCCTGACCCAGATGGTCTGGGCAAGAACAGTCCCAGTTTCCTGACTCACTCACAACTTTGGGAAGGTTTCTAGTAAGCTCTTTATCAGCCACTGCTTGCCTGCCTTTAAAATTTATTTGCAGCCAAAATGCTTTTTCATGTTGATGAGTCAATTCTAGTACTTTATTTATATTAGATGGATTGAATATTAGTCTTTCATTACCTGTTGTACATCATGTAGATAAAATTACATCCTCTGTGAACAAACTTCTTTGCAAATATAAAATCAAAGCAAAGAACATTAAGTTGAAACACAGCTGATAGCGGAACATTAATTTCAGTGCAAGGAAGATGTTCAATTCTTGCTATTTGATTTTCACTTAATAATAGTACCTATTTACTAGACCTAGGAGAAGATAATTTTTCCCTTTCTCCACTGGTAAAACATGGTAGCACATGATAGCATGACTTTGCTGTATTATTGAAAAGAGGGTCAGTATTTCAATAATACTCTTGTTATCAATAAAGTTACTCAGCAGTCAGAAGCATAAGCTGAACATCCTGTGACTCTGAAATGTTAAAACATATCATTCCAATCATTTTTCCGTTGCCTGCTAAGTACCACTGCAACTTAGATTGCAATGTCAGCTGCCTAGATAAGGATTATGTAAGCCAAGGAAAAAAATAGTGTGAACATCTAACTACAAGTCAGCACGAAAATAAATTAATCAGCACGAAAATAAATTATTCAAACATGGAATAATTCAGACTTCAAGACTGGCACTGCAAGTCGCATCTGGGTCCATTTCTGTGCAAAAAATGACTTATTACAAAACTAAAAAAGCCACTGGCATTAGCTGCTGCAAAGAACAGATACGTTTCACTCCCAGATTGTGATATCATAGAAGATAGGAATATTATCCACAGAGAACAGAGTTTTATAGCACACAAGAAAATTACAGTGCTTTACAGTTTATCAAAAATAACAACAAAAGCTGTGTAGAAATGAAAGCAGTCCAAGGACTGCCAACATAAGAAATAAGAATTGGAAATCTTAATTTGGAAAATTTATTTTTTTTTTAAATGGAGATGAATTTGTTTTGAGAAGAAATTGTTCCAAAATGGCATGACATACTCGAGCAACAATATGGAAAAGACAACAAACATGGTTGTTTCCTCTGTCATAAAATACCAGGTGTTTTGAAGTGCTTAAAGAAAAATTTTGAATGAAATAGGATGCTGCTTAAAAAGCCACAAATCATTATAAAGTCCTGGGCTCCACAGAGCAATTGTCACTGTCATGAGTGATTTCAACATTGAGTCTTTGACCCATCAAAAACAGCTGAATTTTGCTTCCTTATTAAATAGATGACTTTTCAGAAGGGAAGGCAGAATTTCTTAAAATCTTACCAGTGGTACCAATCTTGTTACCACTTCAGGACTCAAGGTTTCTTTCCCATGGAAACTGTGCCATTAAGCAACAAACTTGTCAGTCAAGGTACCACTGGTATTTATGTGTCCAGAACTGGAGGTTTCCAAGAACAACTGTGCCTATAAATACACTGTTCTGAACCAGGCAGGAATCACTGCTGAACCTTCCCAGCAACAACGGCACATCCCAAAGCCACAAACTGGCTGGCAATTGAAGGTTGAGAGAAAGCAAGGAAAGCACCTCAAAACCTTTTTGCCAGAAACAAAGTAAAGAAAGCAAAATGGGACAAGGAAAATGAGATCAAGGTACTGGAATTTAAACAGAATTGTAGATGGATGGAGAGACTGAGAAGTGCCACCTTCATGCAGCAATATTTGTTGAGGCAAATACAAAAAAGCAGTTACAGAAAGTCTAATGGCTGTACTTATATTTGGATTAATCTTGTCCCCTAGAACAGTTTGACACTATCATTCGCCAACCCATTGAGTCCAACTAAGTAGCTAGGTGGGGCACTGAGCCAGATGGGAAGCAGCACAGGAGAGCAAAGAGGAAAGTGGAGACTTGAGGTGGATCCCGAGGGACCAGAGATGCAATAAATGGATTTGAGCAAGGTACCCACATCGTCAGCTTCCTTATGAGCTAATAAAAATCTAATGTTGGATAGTTCACTTACAGCAATGTAAACCCTTCCAAGAATGAGGGAGAAACAGGGGAAGAATAATTTGCTCTGAGTTGTAAATCAGTGGGGAGTTTTCTTATGCTTCTTCAGGTTTATCAGAAAATGTCCTGCACTTCTGATCACTGCTGCTGGGGGACATCTCCCTGGAGGGCACTGGGGATTCCCCAGAGGAAGGGAGGGCCAGTCTTTTCCTGAGCTGGAACATGTGATACAAGACAGGCAAAGGTGTATATTTAGGGAGCAACAATGTAGGAGAATACCTGAGTAAAGCCCAGGCTACTAGCAGTTTAGAGGCTTAAATGACACGCAGTGCTCAATACATTAAGTGCTTCTTGGAGAACTGATCGTATACAAAACTTCTTTGAAGGGCAAATAGGAGCACATGAACCGGATGATCTTCAGGGATTACCTCAGTGGAGGACAAGAACAGCCCACCCCAAAGTGCAGAAGCCAGCATGGCTGAACAAAGAGCTCCATACTGAGCTGGAAAGCAAAAAACAGCAAGGGCAGGGCAGGGACTGGCTGTCCAGAACAAGCACAGAGGCATTGCCCAGGCAGGCAAGACAGGCAGGCAGGCAAGAAATTAGGTTAATCAAGTCACATGTCCCTTCCCAAGCTCTAGTATTGCTTTCCAAAGTGTATTGAAAGTCTGAAAAAGTTCACAAAGATACTGGAAAAATTCACGGACACTATAAGGACTGTTAGGGACAAAGGCAACCCTTCTGATTTGGCAAGTCTCTAAGGAATTGCTTCTGTCTAGGAGACTGCTCTGGAAAACTGCTGCAGATGCTAGCTGCCCTCTCACCCTTGTTCACATCCAGCCATTACTGGCCACCGTCACAGTGGGAAACCAGGCAAATGGGACCTGTGATCTGGCATGGAACAGTCATCCTTATATCTCCTGATTTGTGATCCACTGTGCTGTACCCGTGCATGCTGAATTTGTATTTACTCACAGTTGGAGGTCAGCCCCACTTTCCAGCATGAAGATTTTTAAAAGCGAAAATGACAGGAATTAGCACAGAAGGGAAAACATCTCTGTTCTCATGTTTAAAAGACATCAAGATTTCTAAGATAGAGTAGCCTGCTATCTGAAACAGTTTTTCCTCCGAAGCAGTTGACCTACTTTGTTAGCTATACAATTTCTTACAAATTTACTATATTATAACAGCTGTGTTCATGCTGTTCTAGTGTCAGCACTTCAGTTCCAAACTCCATTTTTTACACACTTCCGTAATAACTCAATTATAAAACTTGGGTAAAACGTAGCTCCCCACAAGCATTTTCTTCTCCAAAGTACCTTTGACCATCCGCAAAAACGCACCATTGCAAAATGCCAAATTGCCCACTTGTGTCTGATTTGTCCCCCAGAGCGTGGCAGGACTCTGAGTGCAGCTGGGGAAGGTTTCTGAGCCCATCCGTGCTGTCTGGAAACAAAGACCTGCTCTTGCCACTGCCAGGCTGGTGGCAGACAGGTGATGTGAGGCCCTGCATGGCTTTTCTGTTCTGCCTGGGTGGGTTTGCACAGACCCCCAGCACCCTACAGAGCTGCTCCACAGTCAGGCACCTCAACTGGGTTGGCAACTTCATGGGGAATGGCCTGGGAAGTGCATAGTACTGAATAAAGGGGAGGCTTGAGCTGGGGAGAAACCAGTGTAGGGAGGCAAAGAACAGAAGGAGAACAAAAGGCAGTTTGGTTTCCTATGAAGAGGCAGGACACCATCAGCAGTGTCCTTGCAGAGCAGCAGATAGGAATAAGGGAGGGGAACCCAACAGCTGTACAGATAAAATGGAAGGACAAAATCTGTCTCCCCAGTTCAATTACAACTGAGCTTTGGTTTTCCTAATTCCCTCCCTGCTTGCCTGGGACCTGTCTCTGCCCCTCCTGGATCCCTGTCCCAAACCCGCTTGTAGCACTCCCGTAAGTCTTTTGTATTCTATCCTACTCTTTCTGCTAAAAAGGCACCAAAACCACAATAATTATTCAAGATGCTGGACCAACATAGATGTCGTGGCACAACAGTGTTTCTCCAGTTTGTTTCCTATTTCTCTGCTTATAACCCATAACATTCTGGGGTTTTTTCTGCCTGCCCCCGATTCCAGCACCCAGGTTGGCACAGAGCCGTCTGCTGTAGACCAGTTCTCACTCCAGTAACTCTTCGCTCTGACACATCAGGCCAGGTAGCACACATACTCCCTGATGCTACATCCACATCCTCCATTGTGCTGTCCTTGGCACTGGCTGCACACAGCCTGAGCAGGACACACACCAGGCAAGGACTGCAGACAGAAGATATCCTCTGGCAATACCCGACAGCACCATTCCCCAAGGTGCTAAGCTCAAAAACTTCACCAAGGTTGAAATAAAATCAACCCTCCGTACATCCATACCCATCCAGCTTCTCTCCCCACTTAAGAGTATACACAAGGTAGTCTCTGCACTGGAGACTCTCTTCTAAATACAGGATTGCTGTCATTCTTAAAGACTTATTCCTTTTCAGCCCAGACTGTATTTTTCTCATTCTGGACTTGCTTCTGGGAGTCTCCAACAGTCACTGGGCTCCAAGCAGGAGCAGCTTTTTTACAGTAAAATCATCATAAAATCTTAATTCAGGAAATAGGAAAATATTAAGCAATTACCATTTGTCATATAAAATACATCTTGAAAACTTTTTACATGAAAAGATCAAGTTTTATGTGTAAATGATGTCCTACTGAAATAAATGAAATTCTGTGCCTACAAAATTAGGCATGACCATGTCTGGTCAATTGTGCAGTACAGTGATTCTCTTTGACTTCTTACAGCAAGAAATCTTGCTATATTCTAATTTTAATAAGTTAGAAAAATTAGATTAAATTCTACAGTTCATTTTAAAACGTCATAGAAAACCTTTTATCTGGTCCTCCTTTCTTCAGATGACCAAGTGAAAGAATTCAGATACAGTCCATAAATGTACCTGCCCAATCTAAGCCTAAGCACGTGTGTGACAGCTGTCAATTTGGAAACCATTTATCACAAGAGAAAGATGCCAGGAAAACACTGCTGATACATCAGCAATTGCAAAACCATGTTAAAATAGAAATTCCTGTAGAAAATCTCTTTGCACTACAAGAGATAGCCATTAAAGGCATAGAGGAAACCATTAAAGCCTGAATTGAGGAAATTAGTTAAAATTTTCACAGCAAAATGTAACAGATTAAAGTAAACAAATCTCACCAACTTTCCAGGGAGAGCCATCCCTAGTACAAAGTGCAGATACCTATCAACAGTACAGGGAAGACTTTGGATTTCACAGGCACACTGCTCTTCTGGATAATGACTTTATAATCATCATATCATTTCCATACACCATGTAGACAATTCAGTCACGCAAGTCATGATTGCATAATTGCACCATTATTAGATCAATCCACGCAGGCAGCAATTACTCTCACACTACAGCTGCCACAGCCCACCCCTGCTGCTGGCCCGTTGGCTCTGGATCTGCCATGGAACCAGGGAAAGCTGTGGATGTGAGAATCATCCTCTAATGCTTCTTCAGGGACCTGCAGGGATACTGCACTTCCAGGGGTTTTATGCCAATCTGCTAAGATAGCATGTGGCCCATTTGAAGACACAGATTTTCCTCTATTTGGGAAAATTTGGGAATTTTCTGTTTCTCAAGACGGAGGCAACATATACAAATACTATATTTGTACATATACAAACACTATGTTTGTATATATACAAAACATCAGCAAAGATTGACCCTTGAACCGACGACCTTCAAAATTCATATCCTTCCATATCCAGAAGCATTCACCAGGTCTCCTCTTTTGAATGACTAAAATATATTTCAGCACTGGGCAAAGACTATGAAGATTTCGAAAGAAAACTAGGACAACTTCCTTAAAACTAGGAGAAATTCAAGGTGTATGAGCAGTGTAGCACATCTGGGCTGCATTCCAAATGACAACGGCTAAGATAGGGGATTGGGGAATTTTATAAAGGTAAAACTTCACTAAGCGTGCTTTTGGGACCCATTTAAATGTGAAACTCGGGGACCACAAGCCTGTGGGAACCAGGGAACAGATGCCTAATTCACTCCCACTTTTAAAGGCCTTTAAAAAAAGAAATCCCTTGGGAAGGCACAGCAATACTTGTCTGAGTGAGAGCACCTCAAGAGCTGCTCGTCTGAGAGCTGCTCAAGGCTGACAAGGCTGCACAGTCCAGGGGATGTGCTTGTTATAGTAAATGCTGTCAGACTATGTATATTAAAACTCTCCTGACTTTAAGCAGAAAACAGAAGGGAAGTAGGAACAGTCCTCCTCACCCTGGTGTGTACAGCAGCCATGCAGCAGATATCATGATGGCATTGAAAATTCTCTGAATTTTATATGAGAAGTTCTTTTGATCACTGATAAAAAATAAGGAAACTTTTCAGCCCCTGAAATGCAATTCCTATTTCTTCTCCAAAAAATACAACTTCTGTTTTAAGACTGAACTGATCTTTAAAAAGCGTAGAAGCTGTTTCTTCAGTTGCACCATACATTCCTGTGAGGTGTGCATCATAAGCAACAGTAACTAAATTAACTTCATAACAATGTGGTGAGATTTCAAGGTAAAGAAAAACAAACAAACAATATTGTTATCTGAAGAGACATACTTTTTTCATAGGATTTCTGCCCACTGGGTGAGAATAATCATGCTTCCAGCACACTGTTCTCGCTCATTTAATAACAGGATACAATTTTGGATTGTGTATATGTTGACAGAAAGCAGAAGTGACAGAAAGTTTGAAAAGCTTTGATTTTACTATATGCCTGTTAGAATGGAAACACACGAAGAGAACCTCTAGGCTGATAAAATCTGCCACTTGAACATCAAATAAATATAGGTAAAATCAGTTTTAACTACCAATAGAAAAATCCCATCTATTTCCATTGTGAATTGCAATAATAGCTGTTTTAGGCCTTTTCTGTTTCAGCCACATAATAGGCTCCTTTCTGCTTTGGGGATGCAAATTTTCTGCACTTGCCAAGGAATATAGCAGCATTACCTCAAAGTTGTCAAATCCCCTGCACAGCCGGAATTTGAAGTCCAGAACCTGAAAACAAGGCATGAGGAGGATTCAGTGCTATGGGGCATGAAAACCCCAGCTGAAGACTAACCCACAAAGACCACGGTGAACGTGGGCTCTCCTGATGATGGACAATATTCAGTAACCTGAAGACAGCTCTGCTGTTTCTTCAAAATCAGCACCAATTCTTACAGCTGCGGGAAGTTCCATCTACCTGAAACAGGATGGATTAATAAGGGTAAAACCTAAATTCTTAATGCTCTGAAACATGCTCTGTTTTTTTCAAAATCCTCCAATCATAATAGCTAATTCTGGCAAACAGGCTATTTAAGTGCTTAACTTTGAACATCTTCACTTTCTAAACTTAATTCCATAAATACACAAATGCATACGCACCTTCTAGACAGAGGCTGTAATTACAGCTGGCAGCTCTGAGGGCATTTTACATGTTTCAGTAATAAACCTATCTATCCCTATTAAATATTAATATACAATCTCTCCCTATTACCTATTATGTTATCAGTCACATCACTTTTAGGAGGAAGGTCAGCAAAAACAACATAACAAGATTTTTGTCCTTTTTCTAAATACAGCCTGAGCAGTTTATAGATGTTAATAAAACCCCTGAGAAGCACTATTTTTTAGCAGGACTGATATACAAGCAGGAAAAATAGAGTGTTTTCCTGTCTCAAATTTGCTTATCTATTGTATAAATATCAGAGGACAGGAAGGACAGGGAAAGGAAGGTGCAATGAAAACACACCCTGATCTATCTCCATGCTGTGATGTCCCAGCCCTTCCATGGGGACACACAGACACAGAGAAGCCTCCACTGGAAGTTGGTACCACTCCAAAAGGACACCCAGGAGCCAGGCAGAGCTGTGTGGGAAGGAGAGTGCCCAGATGAGGGTTCAGATACCCCACAATGCCCCAGACTCCCCCAGCTGTATTTGAGGAGATGCGCAGAAGTCGCCTGCCAGATCTGCCATAAACCCAAGTATCTTCAGTTGTCATGTTTCTCTTAATCCCATCAATTACTTCCATGTTTTCCTAAACAAGAAGGGCAGCTCTGGCAAGTGAAAGCACATATGATACCCACAGACACTGTGAATCATTTGCAATTATTATTTTCATTTTCCGACTTATTAATACAGTCTGGCACACAGTTCATAAGCTGACTCACTTGACATTCAGACTTCTCTACTTAAAAAAAAGTCAACTTGTTATTAATTGAGATGTTTCACAAAACTGTATTTCCCACAAGCTACTTCCAGTTAAACTGAAATGTGCTCTTTTATGTTTGAATTTTTTAGCCTAAGTCTACAAATTTCAAGAAAACTCATACTATTAAGGACACTTCAGTTTCCTTTTCACCAGTTGTTTTTGCCCAAAAAAATTCCATATCATTCTTTTGAAAATACTATTTTTTCCCTTCCTGTGATAACTTCTGCAAAACACAAAAAAATCCATTAAATCATAAAACATAGGAGGAAATTCCACTTTTGAAAGAGCCACTATATTTGAATACAAACACACAAAAATGCACATATATATATAGTCCACACCACTTTCCTTTATTTTTTTTCCTTAGTAATTCAAAACCAGTTTTGACAACAAATTTTGAGTCAGCTTCAGTGCTTATTACTGGCTTCAATTTTCTTTTACTAGGGGATATTGCTCCATTAAATCAGTGTCTGCAAGACTGGAGTTCAGGAGAATTCTATCCTATTTCATGCTTCATTATGAAAGATTCATACAGCCTTACTCATCATGTTTCTACAGTCATCTACATCAACTTCAGTGTACTAAAATGCTGCACGGTACCAAGTGACACTTGGAATGATCAATCAAGTTCACCAGCTTAAACGTTCTGACAGTGATATGCAATCTTACTTTGGTTAGGGATAAAGACACGTCCTAATCAGCATACAAGGGCCATCTTTATTGCAGTAATTAGCATTCACCAAACTGCAGTGCTAAGTACAAAATGCTGAAAAGTGCCCTGGAGGCATTAGTACAGGAGAGAGATTACCCACAGGCCATAGGTACTGGAAGCTCTCTTTGTGCTGGAAGAAGTCCTGCAGTGATGAGAGCACCACACACCTGAGCCTGTTTTCTAAAGGAAAGGGGAGTAATAGGATTAGTTTCTACATGACACCATTATTAAATTTCCTCCCACGTACACACCTTACTCCAAAAAAACCCCAAACAAACAAAAAAACACAGGTCATTCCTGTGCAAGTCAGACTGAATTACTTAAGCTGGTATATTGTTTCACCTTGTTTTTTCATTGCATATAAGCTACCTTCAAAGAAACCTGAAACAGGGCTTGAACTAGAAGACAGCCTAGGTACTGGCCTGTCTGTCAAACCAGGGTTGGGACACTGAATTGTTGCTCTTCATTTAACATTGTACACCTCAAAAATCTGTCTGAAGGTGTGTGCATATGCACAGGAAAGGTTTAGATTCAATATTAGGAGAAATTTCTTCACTGAAAAGATTGTCAAGCACTGGAACAGGCTGCCCAGGCAAGTTACCCTTCCTGGAAGTGCTTAAAGACATGTTGATGTGGCACTTGGGGACATGGTTTAGTGGTAGCCTTGGCAGTGCTGGATTAATGGTTGGACTTGATCAGCTTCAGGGTCTTTTTCAACTTAAATGCAATTTCATACCTAACAGCAGGGACTAAATATGCAAGCACTTGAGGGGTAGTTCCATACCAGGCAGATATGGCTGGTGAAAACAGATTGTTTCCCTACCATGACTACTATTTTTATCACTCATATGATTTCCTATTTCTGGTCTTGCTACCTTCCAATAATCTACATTTCAATTTATACATTTGTGTCATTCTTTTACTAAGAGAAAAACTTCAAGAGACTTTACCAGGGGCTTAATTTGCATTTGATGAATCCATTTAATAGCCCCGTGGGCTAAAAACCAACCAATAAAGATTTTTAATTCATGATGGCAGAGGAGAATGTTAACCCCATTAGCATCAAAAAGAAATGACCAAGTGTCAAGACAGTTTTCACAGTTCCATTCCTGTCCTTTCAGACCAGTTAAAGCTCCCAGAATTAGGTTAGTCAGTGGTGCAGAATAGTTCCTCAGTTAACGTGTCCAATGGTTCTGTTGGACATGATGATGCATCAGTCATGCTCCTGGATCCAGTTACTGGCAATTTAAAACAAGGAAACCAAAGGATGCACGATGAATTCTTTACACTTTAAAGTTCTTTGTGGAAACAAAAACAAACACAAAAAAACAACAAAAAATATGTTCTATTTAAAAACAAGTTCACATGGTTAAAATGGATGAGATGGGGAGGATAGGTATTTTTTGCACTATATCATTTACCCTTCTCACTATCATGACACAGGAAAATTAAAGCATCTTTGTAGCATTCTCAAACTTGACTAGATAAATCACAGGGTAAGCACAGGCTTTTATGATACTCCTCAGAGAACAGTCCCATAAGTTTGGCTGGATCCTCATCTCCTCCTTGGTTTCATTTCAGCAAAGCCTCCCTGCTGAACAAGGAGTCATTCCAGGCTGACAGAATCACTGTTGCTGGTGTTAGTAAAACTTTACTTCACCTTTTTAGTTCTAAGTATCTATTTTTCTTCACTTTTCTCTTTTAACTTCAATGATTAGATAAATCTCCAAAAACAGCCATCCAACATTCAAAAAGGCCAACTGAGGCCCTCCACAGAACATGCTTCAACAGGAAAAGCAAGCAACTTGAAATACAGCAAAATTGGGCACATTTTGTACAACTCATCTTGCAAAGCATTGACTCTGCTTCTACAAGGTTTTGCATTCTGCAGGGGACTCTTTCAACCCAAGTGAGGGAGGTTCTTGCTTTGGAACATGGAAAAGCCATATCAGTGGCCAACTATAGCCAGTTCCAACCAGAAAACAAAAAGGAATAAAAGAATTTTTACTCTGATTTATTCTTTCATTCATTTAGAAGCTAGAAAATTATTTTTACCAGTCCTCCTGCATGCATTTTCTGTGGCTAGTAAGGACATTTAGGCACTGAAGATAAATATAGAAATTATGAACAGTCCTCCCTCATTCCCCAAATTAACTGAAATCCATTTCCAAAACAACAATGGAATCCTCAAAAATGTGGGTCAAAGAAAATGCATTAAAAAGTTTCACTTAGCAGCATTTTTCCTTCCACCCAAATTCCTAACTTTCGCCTTAGACTCTTCACTCTATTAATAGTTTAATGCATGATAAATAATACATTATTCAAAAGGAACTTGTACTTTCACATTGGGTACAATACTTGCAAGCTACTGGCACTGTCTTCCACTTGATTTCAAGTGACATGCCCAAAGTCTCTGCAAGGAAAAATAAATCTCCCATTCAAAAGAGATACTGTCTCTGCCCTGCTGAATGCATCTTTTCCTTGCAAGCAAACTAAGAAGAAAGAAGAAAGAGGAAATAGTCATGTTCAAAATGTACTTCAAAGGGGAGGAGAGCACATAAAAAAGAATGAAGTGTTCCATTTAATTCAGGTCACACCACTTCCAAAAGGACGTAGCAGAATTAGAAAAGTACCAAAGATAGGCAACACATTTGATTAAAGTTGTGCTGATTCTTCTGTATCAGCAGAGACTGAAGATGTTGGGACTTCTTAGATCAGAGAATCAAAAGCAAAGGTAGAGATGACATGAAAATAAAGAAGACAATATGATAAAAGGTACAGCAAAGATAAATCAAGGTCTACCATTCAGTCTCTTTCATAAAGTAAGATCAAGGGTACATTCAAGACTATCAGAAGGCTGTAAAATTGACAGAATGCATTATCCACCTATGGAATTTAAAGAGTACATGCTATTATCAATGTCAAGGGTTCAGGTCAAATAGAAGGCCCTGGCACATTATGCAAGCACAGGTTCCAATGGCATTTTAAAATTTTACTAATTAGTGTTCTGATCTGATCAAATAAAGTACTTTTTTAGTTTTTTCAGAATAGAAATTCCCTGGTCTCTAATTGTGACCATGTCAAGAATATTTAATTTTCAGTTTATCAGGTGGCCAAAATGCTTCTCTTTTCCTACAGTCATAAATCACAATAATATAGAAACTGAAATAAAACATTCTGATTTTATTTGTGTCCATAATTCCATGACAAAATATCTGTATCACATATTTAACTTCTAAATGCCTTAGACCACTACAGTGGAGGAAAATAAAATTATAAATACTGGAATTTCAGAAATGAAGCTTCACATTTCAGCTAGCACCTTTCCATAAGTATTGTAAATCTCAATACTTTCAATGTGTCTTTAGTAGGCAAAAATCCCAACGTTGCCAAGAACACAGTCTGAAATAGTACTAAACATGAATTAACTGCAACCACAAACAAGAAAACAAAGAGGTGCATACAAGCAGCATCTGTTTGGCAACACATCCCTATTACAAAGCTAACAAAGCTTCCATAAAAATCATCAGACATCTCACACTGAAGACATCCATAAGGATCAGGATACTGCACATTCATTCATTCATTCTGTGAGTGAACAAGATACACCTCAAGGTGCAAGCCAATTTTAAACAATGCACAGGAGTAAACTTTTCCTGTGTCCCACTATTCTCAGTTTACTGAGTCGTTCAGCCCAGTTGTCACCAGGAAAAGAGGATTTCTCATGCCCATTGTGGCAGGGGCAGACTCATCCTCAGCCTGAGGCTACTCACAGGCTGCACTGAGCTCCTCTCCTGCCTGGACAAAGGGCATGTTATACCAGGGAGGATTTGGACACCACATCCATGAAGTTGCTTCAGAAAGCACACAGACACGTGAGTACCCTGCAGCAGCTCTGAGCTGTAGAACCTTTGGACAGGAGAGAAGATACTCAACTGCAGAAGAGAGGAAGTGAAAGTCTACCTTTCAAGACAAGATAAGAGGAATGTCACCAATATATCATTTTACATCTGTGTTACTATTTTCCTGTTGCTATGGGAATACTAGAGAAAGTGGTTATCACTGTGTATTCAAAGACCCATGTAAAGTCTAGGTGTGAACAGTATCATTTGTTTGCAGCCTATAATTTTCTCTTCCAAGCAGTGTTAAATAGTTTTGTTAGAGGAGAGGGTATGAATAATATTCCTTTCTCTATTCACATGTTAAAATTAGCTAACCTTCTACCTGCTCTGGAGAACATCCAAAAAAATCTATAGCAATGACAAGCACTAACTTATCAGGGTAAAACAGATCTTTTTTCCATATAATTAAAATTAACACACACTAACTGGAATACTCTTCATAGAGCTGATGCTATCATGCATTGTATGATGAGGCCATCTACAAAATTAATTCCATCATATTTAACTTGCATGTTGAGAACCAGGCTTCAAAGCACTTTAGAGGAAATGGCTTTGAAAATTTTAGTCATTATTACAGGGGCAGTCTAGAAGTCCTTCCTTATCCTAATTAAACAACAGTGCCTGCATTCTCTGAGACAAGATCAGTGACAGAAGTCAACAGAGGTATGTACTGAATGTTTTATTTCAGTTGTACCAAGACAGAAGAGGGGAAAAATATACACAGGATACTGTGGGCTGTGTTTATGTACTCATGTGACAATTCTTCAATTCAACCTGAAAGAAAATAAGACTCCACTTTTACTCAATTGTTGGCAGGAATAAGCAGGTCTTGAAGAACAAGCTGAGCACCATGAAAATGCTACTAATGCTTTGTGTATTTCAATTAAGTGCTTAATATTCTAACTGAAGACGTCAATCGTGCAGGAGTAAGTGTGTGAGTGATTGCATTGCTGCTCACTCATCTTCAGAAATTAAGCTCTCCCTCGATATTTTCAGAGCTAAACCCTGTGAGGGTCAAGAGTGCAGTCAGTCCCTGACTGGAGTGTTTTCTACGCAGTTTATGTACTACAACAACAACAAAACACACACAAAATTAAGAAAACGCCAATATTTAGTCTCAAGGCTGTTTTCACTGAGCAATGAATAAGAGTTTGCAACTCAAGCTAAGTATCAACTGGAGACAGTTTCATGGCATCAGAGAGGGGCTGCACAGAAAGGTTCAAAACAGCAGGTTTCCCAGAGTAATGACTTAGTTACAAATCCTGAATTATTTTTCCCAAGCTGCAAGGGCCATTACAGTAATTTCTCCTAGAAATCTTGACAGGATTCAACCATAATTAAAGAGATTCAGCATTCAGACTGATAGCAGTGTGGGCAGGGAGTTACTTAATGTGCTTCCACTTCTATCAATCTTACACAAGGCTAACAAAGATCAACTAAAAGAGTCCACCTGACATCAAAAATTTCTGAATCAGCCCCCTTAGTGCCTGTTAACAATACTCCAGTGATACAGCTTATGTTGTTGATTACTAAAAGTAAATCTGTGAAGCTGTAAGTAGACATATAAAGATACTGAAGTAATATGAATGAGAAAGGCTATTTCCCCAGGAAGCCAGAGAGAGAACTCTTAACAAAATGCCACTTCAAAACCAAAAGTATTTCAGCTCAGCATGATATTCTCTTAGCAGAGGTCATCAAATATTGAGATAAGTGAAACAAAGAGGGTAAAATGTGTCCCAGATTTAGATGAAGACTTGATACTACTTGTAGAAGAAGGAGCTAGAGGTATTTGCTGTAACACCAAGACCTGTAGCAGCAAAAAGTGCTGGCTTCAATTCAGATGCTATAACTGGACTGTGTGAAATTAAGAGCTATATAATTCATAAACAGATTGCCACATTAAATAGCATTAAAGATCTTGTTTATGCAAAAGCAAAGACACACAGAATAGGTGCTCTCTTGCTTAGGGTATGTACCAAGCCCTGCTTCCCCTTACAGGCACAGAGAGGCATTTCAACATGGCAAAGGTTACTCAACTGCTCCAGCACCAGGAGCCAGATGCTCCCTCAAAGCCTGGAGGACAAGCAATTGTCAGCTGAGGGATACCAGTAACAATTAAACACTGTAGGGATCCGACTTTCTACATGTGGGGAGGGATTGATTCTTGAGGTTTCCCAGCAGACTCCTCTCTGTAGAGATGGCACTGCTGCTGAAGGCTGCATGCTCTGAGAGCACCCAGGTCAGCTTGGCACCACAACAGCTGGCAGTGCACACACTCTCAAACCTGGCAAGTCATCCCCTGCCATATCATGGCTATTGCCAGGCACTTAATTTGAGATTAACAAGATAAAAAATGGATGGTAAATTAGAGCAAATACTGTATTATAAGGAAATCACTGGCCAAGATCTCTATTGCAGTGACACCTTCCCTGAGGTCAATCAAACCACATCAGCAGGAAATTTTGTCCCATTACAAGGATTTAAGCAAATCATTCATACTAAAATATTTATCTAATTAATCTCAAAATTTCAGCATGAATGCTAACAGGTTTCCTCATATTTTTATTTGCAGTCCTTCACTGAATAATCCCTACCCATGACACTACTGCGAGGTGTCCACAGAAGGGTGGGAGAACTTCTGACATGTCCTCAAGGTTACAGAGCATGTCTCTGTCCACCAGGAATATATGATTTGAAAAGTGAAATTGTTTCCCACCATTATTATGTGCCATTGCTGAAAGGTCAATGTTACTGTTTAAAAAATTTTGCCAGCTAGCTGACTTAGTAAAGTGTTCAAAATAAATGAACACCTCAAATGCTGTGAAAGACCAAAGATCACTTACCACCGTTTCTCTATTGCTTATAATCAAAAACAACTAAGAGAAATAATCCTTTTTGGTTTTTTCTCTCTTAGAATAAATGCAGAGGGTTCGTATAGATATGAATAATTGAATAACCCAGTGATTTATCACCATTATATATTTATATGTTCTCTCTCTCTCATTGGTTTTTTTGTTGTTGCTGTTTTGGTTTTTTTTTATCAAAAGAGTCTGCAGAGTTTAACTATTCAACGGATCTCCCTGCCATGTCCCAAGGCTCATTTTTGCCAAACACTTCATATATGAGCAGCTTATTTGTTGCAGTCATTGTTTTAAGGATGCCCTTTCTGTGCTGCCATTGTTTCTCCACACATCTGTTTTTGTTCAAACCCTTATGCTACTACACATTAGTACTTAAAATTTGTATGGACTTAACGCTTAGAGGCCAAGTTAGAGCTGACACCATTCTGCCAGACACTAGACAGTAGTGCTCAGAGGGGAAAGCTCATCCCTGTCCCAACCGTGATCACCACACAGAAAAGACACAGCAAACAACACAGTCAAGAATGGAGCAAGCCACAACTGAAAGAGGATGGGTACAAGCCTCAGCCTTGCAGGAGCCTTTTGCCACACTGAGCATTTATCAAAGGTAACGCTCAAAAGGCTTTTTCTGGAGTAACCAGAGTGAGTGCACCTTCCTCCTGCACAGCCATTAACTTGGGAAGGTGCTTTCATCCTTTCACAACAAAATACAATGTCATCAAGGCAAGGCTGAATCAAGAGGTGAAAAACATCTCACCACTTTTTCTGACTGCTCGTTGTCCAAAAATGCATTTCAGGAGATGTTAAATGCTTCTCAAAACATTAATGTCACCATCAAAAATTGCTAGGAGTCGCACACACAGTCACAAGTGTGCATTATTTGTCATTTCCTCATTTTCAAACCTTCATATTTACACTTTGCAATACTTGAAGCACTTCTGGTGTGTCATAACTGTGCCCTCCCAGTGAATTATTCTGCATTCACAAGGGGCAAAGCAGGAGGGCCTGAAGGATTTCTTCACAAACCTTTTATGCTGTGAAAAAGCACAGCCTTTCTCCCTCTTTCAGTTTAACAGCAATTTGTTGACTGGAAAAAAACAAAAGGATTAACAGCTCTCATGCTTCCAATTAAATGCTCTGGCCTTCTCTACCTTATGTTTTAATCAGTGGCTCAGGCGCCCATTCCTTCTATACACTAGCAAATTTTAAATTAGCTCTTAATGAACCATTTGCTGACAGACAAGAATGAAAGCTGCAGAGAATAGAGGATATTACTATAAAAACATAATTTGCCTTGCAAATTATATGTAAAAATTATGACAATGGCATGTCAATTTTTTTTAATGTATGTTTTACTTAATGCCACTGATTATTACATAAGCCACTGCAATGTGTCAGAAGATCTGCTGTTTTAAAGTAGAAAGATCACTCTGCTAGGGTCAAGCATCTTATTTTAACTTGTTGCAGTTACTGTATTTACCTCCAGAAGCCCTGCTTTCCACCTCCTGTTTACTGACCCAAGAGATCATCAACCATAAACGCCATGTCCAGTGTTAAAAAAAATCTCACCAGATGTGTCAAGTACACCCAGAGACAACATGTGAATTTTTCTTTCAGCATAAGAAGCCAATCCCTGTGAGGATTTATCCCTTCATCACTTTCTGGAACTTTGAAGGCTGTCATCAGGACTGACATAGAAACTCCAGTGTTCCACATCACCAACAACTTTGCTTAACACAGCAATCAGACTCATAAACCCCACACTCCTTTAAACAGGAACAATTATTGAGGGCTAGGGAACAGAGCTATCCCTAAGTAACCTTCAAAAGCAGCCACGGCATTTGAATCCCTTTGAATCCCTTTATATAAAGAAGTGTGTAAGGAAGTCAAAACCATCAAGAAAAAACTTACTAACTTACTCTTCTTTACCCCCTTCCTTTATTCAGACAGTGAGGAATTGCACCAATACTACGTCAGACCTATCACACAACAGTTTCTTTATTGGCATCAACCAGTATTTCAGGAAGTAACAATTCACTAATTAAAAGAAAATAAGATGCAACTTATTATAGTCAGCTTACAGTAATAGTACCCTTCAGGTTTTTACAGTAATGAAGATAAAGCAATAATGCACTCAAGTAATTGTTCCCCCCGACTTTTAATCCCTTGGATAGCTATTAGCCTAAAGCACTATCATGGATCATTAGGACTCTCTAAATAATAACATAGAAAAAAAAAGAGAGACTTTTCATCCATAAACTCATACAGTTTGTCCATATGACTGAAGTACCAGAATGAGATTAGAGTTGTGGCAAACTTCGGAGGTTTAAATGTGTTAAGCAGAAAAAGAAACTTTTGGAATCGGTTTATGCTGTGTCCTGCTACATCTCCCCTCTCTCATCTACAACCTTTCCTTTACCCCCAGTCTCTGTTCCCACACTGTTTTTTATTTCTCCAACACTCCCATTATTCTTTCAGTGCACTCTCAGAGGAAAAGCAACAGAGGAAGATAGACATGAAACAAATCCCAAGCAGCTCCAGACCAAAGGATGAAGACGGCAGGTGGGGGAGACATGAACAAGGAGCACAGTGGGGCTGTACACAGATAAGAAAGCCTCACATTGTTACTCCCCTTCCAAGAGCAACACATCTAAGGAAGCAGACAGGCAGAGCAGCAATGTTGGGGTTGCTAGTGGGACAAAACTTTCCAACATTCTGCAGAAGCCCAAAGGCAAGAGCAGGATCAGTAGTCTGATTATTCCCAGTGCCAAAGACTGAGTACTGTAGGACACAACAAATATTAGAAACCAATTAAAAGGGTAAAGTCATCAGCACCACAATCATTAATGCTCAGGACCTAACAGAAATCATACCAATGGTATCTTTATAAACCTGCAAGAAACAGAGAATGTATTTTCCATCAGCTCATTAGTAAATCCAGCAGACAGAGCCTCAAACTGTTTAATTCCTTCCACTGAGGATGTGGAAAATTAGAGATATTGGTTGTCTCAGAGGGACTGAATATAAAAGAAACTCTGAATGGACTAAAAAGAGTAAGTCAAGAAATGTACCATTAAAACCAAATCTGTCTGGCCTGTGCCAACTCCTCATCTACACATATTTTCAGTCAGCTTTAAAAGAAACAAAGACAGGAAGTTTGGGCTTACTGAGGCAGAAAAGCTTATAGTGGAGAACATCAGAAAAGTTTAAAAAATTTAACAGACCCTTTCATAACCAAAATCAGAATGATGTCTTGTGGGAATGTTGGCTGGCCTCTGAGATCGGGAGGGTTGAGCAATGAACTTTTAGGCTTAAAGTCAGAGACCTCCGTGTCACTCCCATCTCAGTCTTCCTATATCATCATGAGCAAAACAGCTGCACCTGCCTCGATCTCTGGGCCTTGGTCTTTTTCTACTTGCCCAGCAAGACAGCAGAAGAGGTTCTCTCAGTTTGCCCAGCACTTGACCAAGTCCATTATATCATATAGAGTATTTGCACTGGAATGCGATTAAAACAATTAACAAGAGACTGACTATTGCCAGCATTTTAATAAATTGTTCCATCAGCATAAAAATAAATGAAATCTTCCTTTTCAGAAAACACAGGGCTGTTCAACCACCAAGAAAGATAATCCATGTGAAGGGGCTCACACAGACAATTCCAGAACAAATAATGTGATGAAGATTTTACCAGACTGGTCTTGGCAAAAATTGATAAAAACGACAGATACACATGTCAAAGTAGATGAAGAACTGCTGCACAAAAATTCACATCAGTTAATGTGCCAGTGCAAACAAAACTACTTGGAGTCATATCAGATAAAGATATAGATAAAACACTGTCAACAATAAAAATAGTAATACAAAATGTTTGGCTGGTGAACAAAACCCATATTTGGATTGAGAAAACATCAGCAGTCACAACTGATACAGACTTATGCCACACCTGCTCTTCTTGGGACATCCAACTTGTCCCCTGTCACCTCTCAAAGAAGGGCTGCAGAAAACCATTGTCAGTGATTATGAACTGAGGCCTTGGTCACTCAAAATTAGACTACTGGAAAGGGATGATAAACCACCAAAAGGAATTAACCTGAATGATATGATTGAAGCTGTGCCTTAGATACCTTTTCTCCTGATGAAGGTGGTAATGAAGAAGCAGAATGGTTGATGAAGCTTTGGGGAACCTTCTCCCACTACACTGGCACCTACTGCTATCAGCTGCATCCTGCAACAAGGGTAGATGCAAAACAGTGCTACCCTGCCTAACTCATCGTCTCCTATCAAAAGAAGATGAAGACACTGATACCAATTTTAAGGCCACTGTTTTATTCTTCTATATTTCAGAGCAATGGAAGTAAGTAATTTTTATTCCCTGCTTGCAGTGTGAGACCCAGACAGCCCCTCATGTCTGCTCCTACAGTAAGACAAAGAACAATACATGGGTGTAAATACCAGCAAAATTGACCTTCTGCATGGTCAAAATTCAGGGGAAATATCAAAGGGATATGGAGCAGTAAGAGAACGCACTGCTGAACAACAGGCATGAGTATGGATGGAAGATTGCCAAATACCATGATACATTGAGAATCTGTATACAAGCTGCATTTCTGAAAAACACGCATAGGAATATTTTAAAACAACCACCACTTTTAGCATGATTTTAAATTCCCATTTTTCCCATCTATCAGAGACAAGAAATTCTCATGGTTATTATTCAAAACCAAACACAGAGGATGACAAGTTTCTCCTTCTGGCAAACAGGTGAAACCTTACTGACTGCTTTGAAGGCCGTGATGATCAACCCAAACTCGTTTTAAGAAGGTCTTTTTTCCAGATACAATTTCTGCTAAACACCTTCTCCTTGCAGGGAACAAATAACAGAAAGGTAAACTAGAAAGGTCACACAGGCAAAATAAACAGGTGTCCCTAGAGAGGGAAGAGTACAGAAGAGATCATCCAGTACTGGTTGCTGAGGGCAATAGAACTGTAGAAAGTGAAGAGCTGTGTTTTGCTGTATTCTTCCTTGCTATAGGCTATGTTGTGTGCTTATCTTAGATGATCTCCTTCGCATGACCTTATGGGGCGGAAAAAAAAGGCCACCTACTACCTCACTTATACTACTACTATCTGCCTCACTTACTTTAAATCAATTTACACACAAGACTTGTGTTTTAATTAATCCATTTTGGCATTTGGGTCATCAGAGATAGAATTTGAGGCAATAAAACAGGTACAGGAGTGTTACAGACTCTTAAAGGAGTTCATATTTGAGACCATGAGAAGACATTTGAACCACATCAAGAAGCAGCTCACACCCATAATGTATCACTGAGTAACATACTTTTTCTTTTCTTGGTTGCAATAGTAATTGAGTCCGTTTCCCTATTACTAATAAAAAGAAAATGGTAAAGACCAAAATTCATACAGATTATTTTGTGTCTGTGACCCTCCACTTCTGGAGTAAGCATCTGATACACTAAAAATCAATGAGGTACCAAATGCTGAAGCCCAGGCTTGAGATGATACATTTTCATCCTTATAGTGTAATTAGCTTGATGCAGTCACTTCCTAACAGCAAAAATCTGTTCCATCAGAAAATAATACATTTCTTACAGTAATTTGGACTTTAACTAAAACCAGCTACCAAGATGTGATTTAATTTGGGTCCTGTTCTCAGGATAAGCACCCTCACCTGTGTGGGAGGCCAAGCCCAGGGACTCATTCAGCATATCCTACTGCATGGTTTTACTCCCCTCTTCAAAAAGGCAGGTTGCTTGAAAACACAAAAGCAATTAAAAAAACCCTATTTCAAACTCATACACAACTCTGAATCCAAAGGCAGTTGCAGGGTTCATCCCTACACTCTCATCCAAACCTGCTAGGAACAAAACTGAAAGGCAGGTACCTGACCCACAGCACCAACTCCTCATTCCCTTGCTTAAAGAGTAAATTAAAAGCAAGATTTCTGAAGTTCTTCAGGTGCCTAATTACCATTGAACTGAAAATTCAATGTGAGTTAAGAAATCCAAATAGCTCTCAGAAAAGATCTGAGAGATTTCTCCACATATGCTGCTCTTAGAAATAAAGTAATGCATTTGATTTTCTTACCCTGACACAGGCAATATCTCTAAGGTTAAAATTCTATTTGGAGAAATCTGAAGGGTGGTTCTCAGTCCAAAGAAAATGACCTAAGCTTGATCTAGACAAAGAGCTAGCAGCTGCACCCTGTAGATCTCCCTTTGGTACAATTTCCCAGTGCACTGAAAAAAATTTACACTCAAGAGTTTGTTTCTTTGCAAGAATTAATAATCTCTCTGGATTATATTTTTAACATTACATTTCCTTATCTTATATCTTAATTGCATGAACTATTTCAAAACAAAAACCCTAGAATTTTAGCTAAATATGAAAATAGTAAGCAAGTGCAGGCCTGTGTATGACAACAAAAGCTTTACAGACTTTTTTAATGGTTATTTTAGGAAAGAGTCTCTCCATCTAGTCACACAGTGAAGCAGTTGTGTACATACAAGGCAAACAAACTTTAAAGACATTCACAAGAAAAAAGGCAGGGTGGGAAAGAAAAGAACTATTTTACAGCTACTTCTGTCACTAAGAAGAAAGTTGATTATCACTCTTTGATAAAGAAGAAGAAAGCTGTCTCATGCTTCTAAAGCTGAGCTGGTACATAACTTCCCTTTAAGTTCTTTGACTTTCCCCTGTGAGCCTTTCTTGTGCAAGGTTACCTGTGTAAGCAGCAAGCAGTTGGGTTTATGGCTCTTTTCAAAGCACATCTTGGAATGTCTGAGCTCCTGCAAGTGTCCTAAAGCAGACACCATATGAGAACACTCTCTCTTCCTCAGCACTTCCTTGTAAACAGGAAAATGGTCAAAGCAAAAGCAATGCAAGGAGAAGCCCTGAACAACAGACTAATGTGGGCAGCACACAGTTCTAACAGAGGGGAATCACCTCCCAGAGATCTTCAAATCCCCCACATACAGGCTCTCTCAATTCCAGCAGGACATTTACACCATTCCTAGGGAGATTCAGAAAGATGTTCTCACAAGAAAGGGGATTCGCATATGTCAAGCCTGAAAATGCTGCACTGTGGCAAGATGTGATCTTTTTTTCATCTCAAAACCCCATTCTCTCTTTATTTTATGTGTAATCAGTAAATGCTGTGAGAACCAAATTCCCCTCACTAATCACCAGCGACCCTCCACCCCCCAAGCTCTCTACTTCTGCAATTATAATCAATTGAAACTCTTCTCAGCATAAAAAAAAAAGTCATGTGTTGTCCTTGCTTTGCTGTTGGACAACGGAAAGCTGCAATCAGAGCAGAACACCTGAAACCAGGCTTTTGTATAGCTCTGGAAGTAATGAGACTCAGCAGGCAGCAAGGAAGCGATACGAAGACAGCATGTGCCCATCTCCCTCTGTCCAAGACTCCCCAAAACAGGCTGTTTTCAACTTGCAGCAGTGTATGAGTGGGAGGAAATGCCCAGTGGCTGAGTGGAACACAAAGGCAATACCTTATATTAGCTGGAGTCAGGAGCCTGAAGAGAGTTTTAATCATTAATCCTACAAGAAGCAAAGATTAAAGGACTATTCAGAACAGAACAAGCTATTAGTAGACTACTGAAGGCACATTTTTCACACTCAAACACCCTGATTATGAGAAGGCATAGGACTTTTTTCCTTCAATGATAAAGAATGTGCAAGCAAGTACTTTCCAACATCTACATGACTTCATATGACCTGTTTTACAACCAGCTACATCAAGAGATAACAACAGCAAATACAACCAACCATTTCACCTATTTGAGTGCTCAAGCAGACTTTGCTGGACAGACAGGAAGACATTGCCATCCTCAGAATCCAGTCTGCCAACAGCAAGTTTCTTCAGTCACCTCCTCAGAGGTCCCATAATAGTGGGACCTAGAACTATTCCAGCTCTCACATCTGACCCCTTCAGATCCCTGGATCCTGAGCTTTTCCCATTTCCCAGATGTTCTGTTAACTGTCTGACACACCTAAGATGCTCTACATACCTGGAGTTGCAATTTCCTACTTCTGAATAGAGACAAAGCATTACTCTCTTCTCTGCAGCATGGGATTTTCTATTCCCGTTAAAATAATATTTTTTGCTTTGTTCTACAAATCAATACAGTCCTGTCCATACATCAGTTACAATTAAAGAAAGATGGTTATGGGTACCATGGAAAGCCATTCAAGTAGTGAGTGCTACTTTGAAGGCAGCTTGTCACATTCTTAAGCATAAATATTAAACAATGCTGGGTTTGCTCCTCTTGTTAGAAGGTGCCCTTTCCACAGAGAGAAAACAATGCATTGCACAAAGAGGTAACAGGCAGAGCCCTGAAAGCAAATACTGCTTGTAAGAGAAATGTGGCATAAGGAATATGGAATAGAGTTTAAGCTGAATTGAGAGGATTGGTCAGTCTATCAGTCATTGTGCTTCTTCCTGTAGACCAGCAGGAGTATCAATAGCTGGTGCATTGATCTGCATTAGGGAAATGAGTTGAATCTTTCTTTGTAATCCATGTTTCTCACATCTCCCACGGCTCTCTATGGAGAGGTTTTATTAAGGAATTGAAATACAAACAATAATTTAGAATTTTTTTAAAGTCTGAAAAAAAAAAAACCCACCTGTGTTTTGGAAGCACTAGGCCATGTGTCTGGAAAGCTTATGTTTCAGCTGGAAGCAAAAATTAAATTGGGTAAGAGTTAAGAAATTTTTCATTCTCCTTAATAGAAAAGAAATTGAAAGTCAAACACCTTAAGTAAATTTGACTACAGTAAAGTAAGGGAGTTCTACCTGTGCCAAAGCAACCAACATGTTTCAAGCACATGCAATGTATTTTCACCATGAGCACCCTTCTGTGTGCTGTTTGCATTTTCAGAGCATGTAACATGAGCAGTGCCCTACAGGTCCTACATCCAAGGTATAAATCTAAAAGATCTTTAAAAGAAGACATCTCAATCTGGAGATTCTGGCCATCAGAGAATTGCTGCTCTTGCCACACAGTTTTAATCGTGAACTGCCCCACTGCCCTCCTCCAGAGAAATTTCAGCACACTTGAAGCAGCCAATGTGAGACAAGACTGTAGAATCTGCAGTACCTGGAGTTAGAGCTTATTTCAATAGTGGTTACTAAACAGGAACTAATTCTGAAAAAAAAAGTAAGGCAATTGCAAAACTGCTTTTTACAAAAAAAATAAAAATTAAATAAAAGAGGGAAGCATTCACACTTCTTTCTTCACTGCTCCTTTTGTCCTTGATTTAATATAAACCCCTTCCTTGGGTATGGGAACTCACTTCCATTATGTCTTGTTCTACTTTTACAACTCCATTAAGGTCACAACTCTCTCTGCCTCACTCACAGAATGATCTCTTCTCTCCTGCCCTTGGCTAAAATGTCACTCCACTGCAGCTGACCTTCAAAGCTTTCAGCTTTAAAATAAACTTGCTCAAAGTGGCATCTTCATTTCCCATTGACTGAGTAAAAGAAGTATCTGGGGGATGGTTTATTATTCCATCCCATTTTGGGGGGTTTTTGATCAGTTTTGTTTCATTTTGTGCCCAGGCATGGCAGCTGTCCCTGCCGCATTCCCAATCCTCCCTGGCTCCGGGGCTGTTGTGATGAAGGGGAGCCAGGGGAGCTCAGGTGGGATGAGAGGCAGCCCTTCACTTTTGGCAGGTGGTTTGACTGGATACATGGAGCTGGTATCTCTGACCAGAGATACTGCTGCTCTGTGGGTTTTGCCCACTTCTTTTTGTTGGGCTTCTTTTTTTTTTTTTGCTTCAGCACTGTTACTGAACTTGCCGGCTGGGCTTCTTTTGGGAAGCCCAGAGCCAGTGCGTGCCCTGCCAGGAGCTGGGACTGCCCTCGTCTCCTGCTGGGGGCTGCCCCTACCCTGCACATGGCCCAGATCCAAAGGACCTGACATCCCAAAGAGCCTTTTCCATACTGCATTCAGGAGCTGGATGGCTACTGCCCAACCCCCACCACACCTCTGCCACTGCTCCAGGTTTGTGCTACACCGTAGCTGGGCACGACAGGAGGTCCTGCCCTTCAAGTGTGCTTCTGCTGAGGTACCTGCTGCAGCTCCTTTTACTATCCAGAGGGGGTACCAGGATCTGCTGCCCCTGGGGGTTTGTAAAGGAAGGCCCTTCTCCATCTCTTCCTGCCAGCCCGCCCGCCATGGCCCCGTGAGGGAGATGCGGCCGAGCTCGCGCCACAGCGCCCCCTGCAGGCGCGGGGGAATCATCGCCCCGCCCTGCCCGGCCGGGAGCCAGCAGCGCCCCTGCCGGCCGTGAGCGGAACTGCAGCCCAGAGGAAGGAGCTGCAGCCCCGAGAAGGCGGCGCTGGGTTTGGCTTCTGTTCCTGCTGCTGCCGCTGCTGGGGGTGTTTGCACTGTTATACATACACACAACAGTAAAGAACTGCTGTTCATTTTCTCATCTCTTTGCCTGAAAGTCCCTCTAATTTCAAAATTATAATAATTCAGAGGGGAGGGAGTCATATTTTCCATTCCAAGGGAGACTCCTGCCTTTCAAACTAAGACAGCTCTCAGATTCACTACCTTCCTTCATAAATACAGAACTCCAAAGATCAAAGCCTGATGGTCTGTTACAGTCACATACATTCACCCCACTACACCATATATTTTTTTTTCTTCTCCCACTCCCACAAGGAGCTCCAGGATCTGTATACCTTCAGGCAGCCCCACACAGCTAAAGGAGTGAGGACCCCAGCAGCAATAGGCAGCACTGTAAGTTTTGAGACTTTTTTAACCTCTTTTCATTATACGAGCAACCTTTTTGCCAGGCTTTACACTTGACCTGGAAATGAAGATGGGTCACCCCACAACACAGAGGCAGCTGATGATTTTGGATTCAGTGATAGTGTTGGTTCCTCCCGCAGGCACCGGACCCAGCCTGTTGTGAGCCAAGAGCAATGGAACAGTTTGGCTGGAGCTGCACAGATCCAACTACATCTGTGGCTCAAACAGACCTCAACTTTAAGGCCATGTCTTCAGTCTGAAAAACTTCCAGACAGATACCACTATCCTTTGTATAATCTTCATAGTTATAAGAGAGACAGCATACAGGAATAAAGACTTTATTACTAGATCTAATTAGCTTTAAGACATAGTGAATTTAACAGTTTTCTCCTCCAATATGCATGTCAAAGGGGGGGAGGGGAAGCTTTTTTAAGTGTAAACCACTTACCTAGTTTCAGTACAAGAAAACTTCATAAATAGCCAAGGTTGGAGAGAAAGGAAGGCCTCTGACATCAGAAGACAGCTAAAGCTCTGTTTATTTGCAAACATTTCTTTCAAAACTTTACATTAGCAAAGATTTCTTTATGAACAAAGAGATTTATGATAGGCTTCAGCATCCATCCATCTCACAAGCCCACAACTGTCCTTCCCTTAACAAAAGAGGCAGTGCCAAACACTTAAAAAAACCCTCATGTATATTCCTTCGTGATATCTTGGGGTTTCACATTTTATAAGTGATTTTGTGCCAGTTTTCTTTTACTGTTCAAGGGTGTGAAAATGTGCAGCAAAGACACAATGCAGCTTGAGTCTGGCAGGTTGGAGTACAGAGGTGTCTCCTACCAGCACTGGTCATACCATGACTCAAAGGAAACCACCAGGCAAGGTAGGCAGATAGACTATTTCTACTGTTTAGAAAGTCTTGGTACATTCAACCTTCTCAAGCACATGGATTATTTGAAGAAACAACAATGTAAGCCATGTAAGGGGGAAAAAAACACATGGGAAGGGATTACAGCACTGATGAGATTGTAATTCTTTGAGTATTACAAGCTACACTCTCTTTAATAAGCTGAGGAGATTGAGCTGCTTGAATTTCTGTTTATTTTCATGCTTGGGTTCTAGGCCACAAACACTGTATGTGTACAAATATTGGGATTATGTCACTCTTTTTTTT
>JAHLSL010013193.1:0-17191 GCA_025920805.1 Petroica traversi
GGGGGGAAGGAGTAGGTAAACAGATATATCTGCAATCTTTTCTGCCATGTGAATGAAATAAATGGAATACACAAATCTTCTAATATTCCATGGTAGTACTTCTGGAATGATTTCAGAAAGCGTAGCTTCTGGAGTATATCTAGCTGTGCAGTATATGTCTACTTTACAGTACTTGTTTAAATCTCACTTGAAAGGAATGAAATTCATTGTGTGGTTGCTTTCTCATGGGAATGCTACTGCCTCAAACTGCCAGTCTACTGCAAACTGGCAACACCCATTTCAGATCTCTGTGAGGATGCACAGACATAATTTCAGGGCTTTCTGCCCTAATCATTGCCGCAACACACTACTGAATATTGGAGTTGTGTAAGATTTGATTCTCAGTTCTCTTTGCTTATGGTGAGAGTTTATTTTTCTATTAAATCAGAGAAACCATTCTAAAGGAGCCTTTCAGTTTGGCTGGTTACTTGGTTTGCTAATTCTGCCCATTTCGTCAGATGAACTTCTAGGCTCCACCTACAGAGTATTTCCAGGTAAAAATATTATCAGTATTATACACATGCCAAGAACTTTGTTCTTCTAAAAACTGCAGTTAATAAAGACCCAGATGCAGTGAAACGACAGTTGTAATTTATATAGTGAGAAATATTCTTTCAGATCACTTTCTCCCTGCTGAATTAATAACACTGAATATTTTCCTTCCTATTTGACTACATTAACAATAATTTGAGCACATTACTATAATACCTGTCAAAATGCCGGCATGTAAAACTAACTGTGAAGCCTTTCTCAGAAGTTGCCAGCTGGCAAAAATAACTGGAAGTTCCAGGGAGCAATGCTTCTAAAAGAATTTCTCCTTTTTTTTTTTTTTAATAACTAGCTCACATTGTGTTCTTCTTAATAGCTGGCCTTTTGAACTGTTGATCAGCAACTGAGGACCCATCTTTCTGTTAGATGATGACATGGTCAGGTGGGTGCTTTTTAAAAACAAGGACAATTTCATTAACTCTGGAAGATTCCATCTTCAGCTCAGTGGCATGGAACTGTCGCAGAGCTATCAGCTGGAGCATAAAACTCTTTAAGAAAAGAAACAGTTAAACTAGAAAATCTTTAGCTTGTAAAAAAATCCCTTTTTTTTTTTTTTGGTATTTTAACTGATGCTTTCATTTACACACATAATGGATCTGTTATCCTCATTACTAGGGGGAAAAAGCCAAAAGTAGTATTGTTCAGACTTTTAAAACTGTTGTATTGAAAACCAAAGTGAAATAAATGCTATTCTTCTTTTGTTGTGGGATAGCTGTGGTTTCCTTCTAATGGGATTCACAGATCTCATGAATCGAAAATCTTCATTATTCATAGAGAAATGTATAAATTGCAGCTCCTACATTATACATATAAAACTTTAAAAAATACAGCATTCCTTTTTAATATGCAGCAATGTAACTTGAACAAATTATAATAATTTAACAGAAAAAAGGGCTACAGAATTTGTCTTAAAGCAAAGGATCGGATATTTTAATTCCTCTTCAAATCACAAAACCATAATTTCAAATCTCAAAATGAACGTCTTTTAATACAAAAAAAGAAATGGTAGCAATTTGGCAGGTTTTCTGATCAGGCTTATGATAGCATTTTCTCAAAGTGGAAGGTAAATTGCTATGATAATTATATTAAAGTAAGCCATGTCTCTGTATTCTCACTATTCTGTCATTGATTAAGAACAGTTTAGTTCAAAAGTATATTTGAATTGAAAGATGTATGTCTGGAACCTAGGATATAAAAAAGAGCTAAGGTGGTTTTCACTTACCTTCAGTTGCAGACTAGCTACGTAAATTAAAAGCTTGTGAGTTTTGGTAAAAATGTTTCTCTTAAACAACAGGAGCTGCATTCCTGTTAGGCTAATGATTTGTGTTCCTCACTAAATATGTAATTACAAATATTTGTAAAACAGGTTTTGTAGAAGGAAAAAGTGATAAAATATATTAAAAATCCACATATTGTATAAAATCATATTAATACTTAAGGTGCAAATTATTTCTTAACTGATCATTTTTATTTTTAGGGATCATCTATCTTTCTTCCTCTCTCTGGTAACATAAAATAGTTGGTCATTTTTTCAGTTGTAGTGACCATCAACTTCTGTGCTACAATATCTCAGTAAAACTAGAATAGGAAATATATGCTACAATTCATCTGAGAAAGTCATCTAGAATAAGCTACAGGCTTTCAGAAGTATTTTCATGAAAAACAACCATGTCTTTTTTGAGAAACTCATCTCAAAAAAGAGAAAGAAAAATGTGAGAAAAAAAAGAGAAAAAAAAAGAAGAAAACAAGGAATAAGGGCCAACATGATTAACTATGTCATGTATCCTTTCACAGCCAACTTTGTTAGACCTTCTTCATTTTATTCATACACAGTGGTGAATACTTAATTTTGTGGCCTCTGTCTTTCAGTGTCATTTTTCTGTCTATTTTCCCAAGAAATGTCTCCTGCATTTACGTGGGAGCATTGCTGATAACCATTACAAATTGCACCACAGTTATAGGAAAAGGATCTTGAAATATGGAAATTGTGTGTGAGAAAAGTTGCAGAAAGATTATTGTGACACACTGTTCAACCAGTCAAGCTATCACCCAGAAATTTTTAGTCCCTATTTCCTAGTTGATACCCAGCCATTTTCCCCAAGGGTGTAGATTTCAAGCCGCCATTATTTAGAGCTGTTTCACTTCTTGTGAGAGCACAAGAAAGAAGTGCTATAAAAACATCTTTCAAATGAATTTTAGCAATAAATAGTATAGGGAACATCACCCTCTACTTCCTTTTTTTTTTAAATATGAAATATAAACTATACCAAAATAATTAACTGATCAACTAGAAGAAGTAAATAGGATCTAGATCAGTTTAATGGAAGGAATGTACAGTACACTGTTTTCAGAAAGAAAAGCTTGAAATGTGTATTTAAATCTGTTAATTTGATGTAGGCATCATTTTTGGCCTTAGGATGCAAGTAAAATAAAGCTCTTTGGAATTCTGATGTCAGTGTTCGTGGGAGGAAAGAAAGCATCTTGTAATTGCCCGACCTTTCTCAAGGTACTTAAAGTAATTAAAGGAAAGGTTCAATTATACTTTAAAACATCCCCTTTCCTAAGCTGCGATAAAAAATACAGAGCTACAGTTAATATTTGTTTGGAAGAACAGATAGTCACGTTCTCTTTCTGCCATGGGGAACTAACCTAAATTGAATTGAATGTAACCCCTTGTTATGCTTTTCTTGGTGCTTACCAGGTGACAAACCAAGAGCTGCCGTGCCCCTGGCATCCTGTCATGTGCTCCTACACAGCCACATCAAATCCTGCAACACAACTCTGGGCTGCAGCCCCCCAAAGCACAGCACAGCAGAGCACTCCTCTGTGGAGAGGAACAGAGTTTGTGGTTCCACCCTGCTTCCCAGAGCACTGTGAAGAGGTGACACCAAGGAGGGAAGCCTGGCTCGCTGCCACTGGGAGTGCGGCATGGTACAAACACAGGCAGCCACACCAGAATGCAAAAGAGAAATGCCCTCTCTTTCATGCCTTTTGCAATTACAAACCTCTAAAATGTCCTGCTTAGGCCTTAAATAACTACTGATTTTATCTGAAACTGGCTTTCAAATAAATGGAGACTCAGAATGGCAACATTTTATGGAACACATGACTTTTACAGTCTTGAGCACTGCCTGGTGGCTGCAGAGACACACATATACTCATGTACACAAAAAATTATTTGCACAGTTGATACCCTGTTCTGCAAGAGAGATCAGAAGGGAGAAGGAGTGTAGCTGCTTTAAAGTACCTCTTCCTGTTGGTATGCAGACAAGTGGGTAATTCTGTTGTCCCATACATAGGTATTTAAAAACACTTAAGAGTCTACTCGAGATGGCTTTCACACTTTTGGAGGTCTGGATAGTCTCTCAGATGTATCCCATCTGAACCAGAAAAGTTCCAACTGAAATATATATGCTCTCATTATGATGACCTCATGGTAAAGTCAGCATTTTTTAATGACATTTCTCAACACAATGCCATCTATTTTAAGGCAAAGACCATATTGCTCCTGTGGTGTGCATGTTAGATGGTAGGAAAAATGGTAAAAAGAAAGGTCATGGCAATAGTAGTTTGATCAAAAATGAATAATTTGATTATTTTCATGGTGTGAATCAATAATGCTCTGCATCTACTGAAACACATTGCCTGGAGGCACTTGGATAATCAATGGCATAAAACAAAGACTGCCTTTACCCAGGCTTGCAGCCTCTCTTGATCTTTCTGGGGAGGACCCTTGACGCCTCTAATTTATGTCAAGTGCATATCAAAGAAATTCCAAAGAGCCTGGCTCATAAAGAGTGTTTTAGTGGTACCCATTTGAAGTCTACTTACATATGTTCCTTATGTAACTGTATTTACGTACTTCTCTTCCAAGTGCCTGGGAATTCTTAGAAAGGCATAAAACCTACCTGGTACTGGTATAATAGTCAGTACCGTAGAAAAGGAAGTCTGGTTAGAAAGGACAAATCTTCTAACCTTCTCTTCACTGCAAGCTGACAACAGTACAAAGACAAGAATTTTGCCAATAGAGAGTATAAATAAACCCTTCTGCACCACCCAAGAATTCTCTTTAATGATGTGCTGGACACTGACATTTTTAATTTAATAGAGCAGCCACTGGAAAAAATTAGTTCTGCATGATATTGGTGAGAGACGGTTGAGAACACAACTTTGTTCAGTAACTTCTCTGTTCATTTGCAGTAGAAAAAGGGAGTTGGCAACTTCTAGCTACCAAAAATCCCTTAAGTCAAGGATACTTACTTCATTCTGTCTGTGGAGCTGTTCTTCCCATCAAGGCTTTGCAAACAAGAAAATAATTCCCAGTGGTACTCCCACTACTACACTGTTCATTGTAACAGCATTAACTAATTTTTTAACATATTTTAGCATACTTTGAATACTTGCAGATGCACACACACACTTGCAGGCACATAGTCAAAAGAGCTTTTCTATCTTCCCTGAAGCTTTCTTAAGGAATTGTTTTTTTCCTTTTAGCAGTTGACTTACATAACATAAAAGATGTTGTATACTCCTCTAAAGAACTAGAAAAGCATTTACCAGCAATTAGAGGAATAAAGACTGTAGTAAGTGCCTAAAAAAATTACATATAGTTTAACTTATGAGGCAGTAAAGCTTGTTTTCAACATCAGGATCATTGATTTTCTATAGCAGTTGAAGACAGGATAAAATTATTGCACTTACTAGATCCTAGTTGTTTGCTCAACATTAGCTAAATTCACAAAATAAATACATGTGCAGAAGTGGTTACATGATTCCGGGTCAGGTCTAATTCCCAAGGTCAAGTTACCCTTTTAAAATTCTCTAAGTACATAATCTTAGCACAATCCCTCAAAGAGATTCACACACTCTTTTTGTCTGTTGGCTCTTATAAAACACTAATGTTTAGGAGATTAAGTGGACTCAGCTTTGATAGACAGAGCAATTCTTCCAAAGTGCTCAACCTCCTCTCAAAATGGAAACTGCCTAAGGCTGGCTTTGCAAAATGCTATTTCTAACTTTACCACTGACCTGGACATTGTTATTCCTTGCCATTTGAAATACTAGGTTCTGTCACTGTCTTCCATAGGGCACTGTGAAGGATGCAAGGTAATGCTTTGGAGCATTAAGCTTCTTAGACTAAAATCTGTTTTTCCATAGAGTGTATCCAATCAGAACTCCACAAGCTTGAGAGATGCTTATGATGGACATCCCAAGTTGGACATTTTGTTTATGATGGCTGGAAAAGAAACAATCCCTGCAGGGTTATGTGAAGACTTGAGTTCAGAGACTCTGGACCTTCAGTGACTTTTCTTTTAGTTATTTCTGCTGTGTTCCCAGGCTTCTTGATCTGTCTTCTAAAAGGAACATGATTTCTGAAGGCTATGTACAGGGTGAAGTGGAGATAAACTGCCTTCTCCTCTTTTCTTCTGATGATAAAGTGCTAAAACTTTATAGACATTCTTACTATACTCGAAGTATAAAGCTACATAGTAAGAAACTCAGTATTTTTTTCTCTTTGTAGCATTACGGTTTTATTCAAATCTTTGTCCTTCTGTTTTCAAAACCATGATATATGAGAAGCACAAATATTTAGAAAATCACTAAATAACTCTGGAAGTAACACTAAAGATTTTTTTCCTTTCTTTTTTAAGAAACAAAGTAGTCTGTCACAGTTACAACACGATACACCAACCACTTTTGGATAAAAATATTCAAAACTGTCAGAGGGCAGATTTTACAAAAAACTTTTGTGAGCAACTCAGGTTGTGAGTGTAACCTATGCATGTATTATGAAAATCTATGTCAGCAAACATTTATAATGCTCCTTTTAGTCCTCTAGGTGCCTTTTTAGCTGCATATGTGAACACAGCACACCATAACTGTTACTACAGTAATGAATATTAAACCTTTTTGTTCAGAAAAACATAAATCTTGCTGCTTCCCTCACACACACCAGGAACACTCTCACACTCAGAATCAGGCAGCAGCTGAGGCAAATGCTCCTTACCTGATCACACCTCATCAGTCCCAAGTATCTGAGGGATTTGCTGCGCTGAGCAATCTGGGTGGCTCCACGGTCAGTGATCTCTTTGCACCACCCGACATCCACCGTCTCTATTGTCATGCTGTACCGCCCAATGGCTATCAGAGCTGGGGAGACATTAAAGGCATGAGAAACAGCTCTGCAGATGGCAACCTCAGCTCCATGCATGCTCAGAATAATGCTGAAATTGAGTTTCAAGACGCACTTGTCATGCACTTTGTAAATGACATTATGTTTCATAATTCTGAACTATGTAAAACCTGTCTCCTCAAATCAGGAGTACACACATGTTCAAACATACACAGACACACAGATAAGCATATTGTACTATATATTTTTCTATCAATCAAGACAAATAGAGCAAATAGCAGACATATTCTATATAAATTCTTTAAATTACTTTTTTCAAAGGAATCAAGGAACAATTAATGAAATTGAAATAAACACAGAATAAAACCAACTCTATCTCAGTTTTCAGAGAAAATAACTGACTTTATACTACTAACACTTTTTCCCCCCCATGAAAACAATATTACAAAGGGAGCATTGAGATTAACAGGACATTTTGTGATTCAATGAAACATATGGTTTTAGAAAACCCTGCAGGAAATCTCATGTCATACATTCTATAATTATATCCTAAAGTTGCATTTTTTCTTATTGTTAATATTGGTGACGTAAGAACAATGATGTATCTTATTTTCATGTTTTCTTCATAAACACTTTTCCAGTAAAAACAAAAAAAGAGCTGAATTACGGAATTAAAAGAAAAATTTGGACCTTTATTAAAGAAAAAAGATCTGGAAGTTCTAATGGGTTGAAAAAAGATATGTAGGAGAAACCATAAGGGGTTGGGAAGGTTTTGTCATGACATGACAACGACACAAAAGACACAAATCACTAGCACTCTGGTCACCATGGACTATATATTTTCAGAAATACGGACTCAGGAAGTCAATCTGGGATTTATTAACAGAAATTTTAGCAGCTAAATCTCAGCCTAAGAGAAAAGGCCAAGGTTTCTGGTGTACAAGTCAGCCACCTGCATATAATCAAGGGGTGGGGTGTTCAGTTTTTAACTCCAGTTATAAGGCAGCTGTTGAAAAGGAAGATGAAGGAGTGACTTATTTCAAGTAATGCATGCATCTTTTAAAAGTTTTCAACAGCTGTGGGGCTGTTCTGTTCATGTTACATTCCCAAATGTCAGGGGAAAAAATAAAAGAGTAATTACAAAGAGCTAGTAGCTCTTGATATACAAGATACCAATCTTAGCTAATCAGCATGTAACTGAGATCTAGAAGAGAGAATAAGAGCCCACCTCATTTTCCAGTGATTTTGCAAAGAATTGTATTGATGGTGTACAACAGTAAGGGTATTTGGATTATTTATAAATATCTAGGTGGACTTGATTAGCAAACAAAATGAGACAAAAGAGGCCAGAAATATTCTCAGAAGCTCTGGAGGGGAAGTAGCGCACAATTTCTTTCTTGCAGCATTTTTCCAAAAAGGACGATATTAACTGAATTTTGTTATTGACATATTGAATGTATGATAAAAGCACCTATGTTTATGTTCATTATGATTTCACTCATTTTTGTAGAACAATATCAACTTCCTGGTCTCTTTCCAGTATATATTTTGAAAACAAGTCCTAATTTTGCTAAATATAAATATATATATAGCAGAAAATAACCGTTGTGCTTTTTTTTATTTTTTAGACAACTTTTAAAATATCATTATAATAAAAAATATGGATAGTCAGAAACTTTCTGTATACATTTATCAATAGGAAAAAGCTATAGTAATTATAGATTATTGTACCTCCACACATGCTATAGACTTGAAGCAGTGCAAAAATACTGAATGCCTTCCATTACATTAGAGTAATGTAAGTTCATTTGAGTATTTTGGCCTCTTTTTGTAAAGTTACAGCCATATTTTGTTATTTTCAGTGCTTCATGTAGAACTGACAAAGAAAAGAAAATCAACAGAGTATACTTTATAGAAGTATCATTAACAACCATTAGAACATACTGACAAAATCTGTTCCCAGATTAGCAGACACCTCTCTGGAAAACCAAATATTCTGACAGAAGTGTACAACATTATACTGAAGTCATATACTACTACAGTTCATCTATCAAACACAGAAGGTATGCCATTTGAAAACACCAGTGACCACATTTTCTGGAAATTTCCTTGTTTGCAACTGCACCCTCACATGAACACTCTGGGTTAGAGAAAAGACATACTATTCAGTTTCTATCAGCATTCAGCAGTGGGAGATAAAGAAAGGCCATGAGAACTGGTGAAAATGTAACAATACTTTTCCAGGACACTTTCCTCACATGAAAAATGAGGTCAGGGATTTTCTAAACTGGGGTTTATGCCTCTTGTTAGTTCAGCTGGTCAGCCTTGTAGCCCAAAAAATATAACATCCATAAAATCCTGCAGCAAGGAATCCTGCAGTTCAGGGTTCTCTCCTCTTCCAAAAATCACCTTCCATTGTGGAAAATGCTTCCTGGAAATCCCAACAGACTGTACTGAACAGGTCTTCTTTATTGCTTTCTGACTTCTTCAAAATATTGAAGCACAACTTCTTTTAACAAAAGCTGTGTCAACTCTTCCTGGATACGTAGTGTTTATTCACATGTTCACTAACTGCATTTCATATTATAACTGTCTTGCTTTATACAGATGCCAGATTTATCAGTTAATATTTTTCTGATCCTCCCTGAAACATCTTTTTTAAATACTTCTGCAAAGAAATCCTGTGGTCATCAGGCAGGTTTAAGTGAAGGATTATACAGTGCAGCTAGGAGCTTTGCTATTTCATCCTCAAGTTCTTTTACTGAGTACACACACTTCTGCTTGTATGAGCAGAATACTTCTAGCCACAAGTTTCAGCTAAGAAAATGTTTGCATTGCTCAACAGCTTTTATCCTCTCTGCATTTGCCCACCATAATCAGAATACACCGCTACTCTTCAAAAGCCTGGCAGTACTTTAACAAGGAAACATTCAGCAAAACCCCTTACAAAACAAAGTTTGGATTCTGTGACTTGAGAACTAGTAGCACAATCAGCAGTGAATAGCCACAGAGTGTTTCAACTCTAATGACAGCCAGGCTTAAAAACATGGTCAGCAATCAAAGGGAAGAACCTGACACACTTAAGTATAGAATCCTCTGTGTAGTTTGAAGATGTTGGCTTTGACATATGAACCTCACTTTTTTTTGAATATTTAACAAGGCATCCGATTTTTTTTCTCCTTTTTATACTCCCATTTATTTTGTCAAAAGCAAGATATCATATTTCTTTTTCCAGAGCTAGCTTCATGGAATGGAAATCAACTGATCTACAGCTCCTGCTCTGCAGAAGATAAAGTGTAATGTCTCCAACTGGAATTGGAAAATCACCCCTACTGACTTAAGCAGCATCAAGCAAAACTTTTCTGGTTGTAATGATACTTCGTTGTAGCTAAGATGCCGAAAGACCAGGTTTTTAGAAAAGTGTAGCATCTTTTAGATGATCAGCTGGAATAGTTGAAAAGAATCAGATCAATTCCGTCCTTAGTGCACTACCACTAAGAGCAAATTGTAATTTAACCTCACTTTATTTTAAACTGATTAAGTTAAACTGACACATGTAAATGCATCTGCTCCCACAGGCAGAAATGTCTGTCTCTGTTCAGCTGTGCATAACCTGTGAAACCAGTGGCTGCTATGTGGGTGTTGTCATCAAGTTTAAGGTTGCTACAACAGAAAAAATAACATACCTATTTTTGGTATAAGCAACTGATATTTGGCCTACTCTTAATTTAATTTGAAATAATTTTTATGTCTCAAAACAAATACCCTAGGTATGCATAATATTACCAAGCACAACTGTAAATCTGATGTATTGAACATAATTATGTCGAATTAAATATATTTTTTAATGACATTCACCTACTGCACTGTAGAGTGCTTCTTTAATCAATAAATCCTATTTCAATTTAGCTGAAAACAAACCTGTATAAGGCTTAACTATGTTGCTGTTTTCTTCCTGCATTTACCTAAAATGCAAATCTTCAAGGTACTGCATTTGGTCAGCCTTCAGTGAGGCTGACCAAATTTTAAAAATTAATTATGTATGATTTCATCCTTACACCAGGGCATTATACATGTATATGCAATCATGCAAAAAAATTTTTTTTTTGCATTTATTTATTTCTCTTTTTTATTGATGTCAAAAGCACATAAATGTGCAAGGATTAGAATTTTAATTTTCCAGTCTCTGTAAGGATTTTACACAGAGGAGAAAGCAATCAGTCAACCAAAGGTTACCAAGCAATAGTCTTCTTACAGACCTTTCCATTATATTTTTATATTCATATGTAGACATTAAGTAATATATACATATAATTAACATGTATCAATATACATATAAAAACATAAATTATATAAAAGAATACATTGTATCATCTTTTAATTTACTAAATGGCCAAACGATATTAAGGTGGCTTTGAGAGTTTTCTACTAACTCCTGGGGAGCCTAATTTACAAAAAAACCTTTAGAAGTTTATGAGAGTTAAATCTGCAATAAGCAGATGTAATAAAAATAAAATTAGCAAAGAAAGCCATACATTTGGATGTTAAAAAAAATGGCATAACAGTTCAGCTTAGTGGACTTTAAAATATTCTGCTGCTGTTGGTACTATGAAGTTACTTTCATTTGTCTGAGTTATTTAAAATATAAAAGCATTGACAAAGCTCTGGAGACAGAAGAAAATGTTCTACAAGATAGACAAAAAAATAGGCAACCTAAACAGTATTTTCTATCTTTTATTAATGTTGTTCTAATGAATTAGAAACAAAAGAGAGAGATGAAAATCATGAAATTATAATAATCTGAATGCACTGAAGTTTTAACAGTCGCCAAAATTAGTTTGATATTTCATTTTGAGTGATTCATGGAAAAGAACTTACAAATTAGCATGCAATTAGACACAAGCACTTGATGATTGTAAAGTACAGCTGAATATAGACAATATACTACCAACTGATTTTAATATATTATTATATACACAAATGGAAACCTTAACTTATACATGTTAATAACACTCCCTACAGTATAGGACAGATTAAGTATTGCTCATACATAGAAAAGGCTTTTCTTTACAAATGCATGCCTATAAAAACTTAAACTAAGGCCACAGAATTTTATTCCCCAGAGCAAATCTTGATGCCATAAGAAAAAAGCTCTATAATTTTTCCCATGAGACTAACAGTGCACGTTTAGCCCCTGCAGTGTTGAGGTTGGTGGGTGGGTGTCTGCCATGAAAATTACACAAGTCTTGCAGTTCAGCTAATCTGTTATGTGCAGAGAGGCACTACATGCCTAATTCCATTTCCACATGTCAAAAGGTGTTTAGATGCTGCAGCCATGCACAGCAGTTGAAGAAACCAGTGCTTGAGTTCTCAGCTGCCCGGCTCACCCAGTAGAGAAATCATAGCTCACAATTCATATTGCGTATGCCTCAAATGAAAGACTCACTGAGTGATACAACATTTTATGCAATTAATTTATTTCTGTTTTGAAATTTTACGGGTATTTTGATGACTAAAGGAATGTTTGTTCATCATACCTTGACATAAATCATGCACCAAGCACTGTAGTTTGTCTTGCAGCAAATAACCTCAGTCCAAAACTCCAGTTTGTGCTGGTTTCCTAGAAAAACTCTAATTCTGCTCAGGCTTTTGCACATCCAGCTAACAGGTAGTATGACACTTTTACTTCCTTTATAATCAAGACTTCTCATTGCAGGTACATTTCAGTGCCACCAGGAAATAGCAAAGCAAGAGAGACAGAATTTGGGCAAGAACCAGCCTCCTACCAGGAAACTCAGCCAATTCCATTTATAGTCATGCACTTGAATATCTGATTTTCACTGTATTTCCCTTGAAATTAAAGTAAAACATAAACAGAGGACATAGCCCTGAACTTCACTGTTCTCCTAATCAAATGTCAATCTTTATTCTCTAACTCAATTCCCATGCAGTACATCCACGTAATAGGCATATAAGGGAGAAAGCAAGTCCTTTCCCTATGGTACAGAAGCAATGAAAAAGGGGCATGGGTCCGTGCTTGTTTAAAAAAAATGTTACACTACTGGTATTTTAATATTTATAGCAAGTGCTCACAAAACTCAGTACCCAGAAAGTTACATAAACAAGTAAATATTATGTCTTTTGTAAGTCCTAGAGATATTTAGAAACAAAGCTGCTCAATCTCAAAAGTTTCCTCATTGGAATGCTGCATCACCTCTTAGCACAGAAAGCCTGCATTTTAGTGTATTTATTAGTTTTTTCCCTACTGTCTTCATCTACCTCAGGCTGCTTGGTCTCCTGTGATAACTTTTTCAACTGTGATAACCTGTTGAATCTTTGTGCATAAGTGGCTTGAGCAACATTTCTTGAGAATGAAGTATGGGACTGCAATCAAATGCAGAAAGATAGACTGGCATGGCCACAACGGGAAACCAATTCAACTAGATGCCTCAAGGAAATGAAAGAAAGACAGACTGTACCCTTTGAGCAACCCTTTTTTTCTCTAAGAGTTTAGGAAATCTGGCTAAATATTTTCTCTCTGAAAAAAATTTTAACTTTTATTTGGAAGTATGGTGGCAAACCATTTAACTAGTGATACTACTGCAAGTTTAAAAAGAAAAAGCAGTTTGAAAACGGAAACACATAAATTTATGTATTTCTGGTTTAAATTTCAAAAATAAAATCTCATTATTTTTTTGTTACCTAAAGAGCCATAAGAAAAATCCCCAAAGGTAAGAAAGTCCCAATCACTGAAAAGACCTCAAGTGAGAGGAATGATGGCAGAGGCACCTCTCAGGCCTAAAAAGTATTTTATATCTTTTAATGCAGGTAAATATTTTTTCTTTGAGAGTTGCAAAAATAATAGGCATGTAGTTACTTGGCTATGGTTATGGTATATGGTTACCATTAAGTCGGTATAGGATACATTACAGTACCAATGCCAACTTCATTAACTGATAAAAAGAGAAAGGGCAATTGATAAACCAACTTTTATCCTACAGATAAAACTCCATGAAACACTTCACACTCAGAGGGCTATGGCTTCCCAAGTAAAATTAATCTCATTGATTTCTTTATTTCTTTATCTTGGCTATTCAGTGAAATGAAAATCATGTACAAATCATAAACATTTGTACAAAGGTTACAAAAAACTCTACTTGTTCTACAACGTAAACAAAACTTTGCCCTAAACTAGAAATTAAATTGAAAATACAGAAAAGAATTGTCTTTCAAAATAATTTTGAAATAAACACCTTCATGCTACAATTGTAAAGCACCTGTTTCTCCAAAAGTCCACTAAAAATAAAGCCAACCTATAGACAGTCATAGAAAATCGTTTGCTGTGTTTTATACAGGTCTCTCGAAAAAAATCCAATATTGATAACAATTAATTAATCATAAATACATCTGCAGTCTAAACTGCAAAAACCAAATCAAAACAAAGCATCCCCCACAAACTCTTCAATACAAGGATGCAAAAAGACCTTAGTACTACAAACTGAAAGGCATGTAGCATATTTACTTCTGTCCAGACTGTAGACCCCTTATAAAAATATTTTAAATAATGATTTCAGAAATGGATTGCAAAAGTGGTTGCTTTTAACCCCGAGATTTTAAGATAAAACAGCCCCTATGGACCAAGCTGTTACATAACAGCTCTGTTTTCAGTTTCCTGGGGACACTAAACCACTACTCATTTTCTTTGCATTATTTTGCACTGAAGTAATTTCCAGCATTGTCACATACATAGTCTGATTACCGATGGAAGGCAGTAAGCCTGGTTTCAATCCCGAAGAAAATTATGGAGCCAATTTTCCTGGAAGCCACATCTTAAGGAAAGAAAGATGACTGGGAACAGGTAGCACTGATGTAGCAAGTGCAAACCAAGCAGTGTCAATCTGATTGCCTTTCTGTCATGAGATAACTGACGCTGTGGACAGGGATATGTAAATAATTTCTTTGTTTTCTTACATCAGGAGAGTATTGAGAAGAGGTGTCATGGACTTTTAAAATTACTTCTTCTTCCTCCTCCAGTCTGCAGACAGAAACTTTTTTTTTTGTCAGGTTAACAAAGATGCCAAAAATTAACTGAGCACTTTTAATCAGGAAGAACAAGGAAATTTAAATACTGGCTTTTCAAAACAAATAATGTGGCTTGAGCTTATTTAAACAACATGTACCTAACCTCCGGGAGCTGTAACTCCAAGCTGCTGTTGTATCCAGAAGCTTAGTAGCAACCAGATACGACAGCCACTAGTGAAGGACAGTGAAACGCCAGATCTGTAAACCTGAATGATCTGAGGTACATGCAATGCCTTAACCTAGAGATGTAGGAAAGAAATCATCTGTTTTGAAATCCTGAATTGCTTGGATAACTGGTGTATACAATGCCCCCACAAGTCTGTGAATTAAGGTAAATAAACTTCAGCCGTACTTCAGGAGTTATAGAGACAGCCACAGAAGCCAGAACATCAAAAATAGACAGGTGTAAAGATCAATTAACGTTTTGCTGGAACAGTTTAAGATGATAAACAGCAGAAGCTAGAGAAAACACTTTTTTTTCTCTAGAGAAACCACTTATTAAACACATACTTATTAATATACAATATTAGGTTATTAGATAATAATATGTATGTAATTGTAATATGTAATATGTACACATATATAATTCAAAACACTGCAATCACTTACTAACAGTCTATTTTGGTGAAAGAGCTAAGTTTGTCAAGCCCAAATTTCACAGCAGAAATAAAAAACCAGGATGCTGAGATGCTAGTTGTCAAAAAAGAAGAATTATACTTAGCTCTTAGTCACATGGGATTGCAGGAGAGGGGGTTAGAGACCGAAGATGCTTTCCCAGAGAGGGAATTTTACGGTTTAGCCTGTTCAATTGTGAGATCAGGCAAGATTAGAGCGCGCCTCTTTGGAGAATGACAGAAAGTAATCCTAAATGATGTGGGAACACACCCTTTAGTACATTTAGCTTTGTCTTTCTCTCCCAAGGAATCTAGCTACTGTATTCTTCTGATTAATAAATAGTGACTTTGAAAAGCCTGCTCGATGGTCTGCAAATACTTGCTGAGACAAAGAATGACATCTGTGACAGAGGTCTGTGCTCATTCTGCCAAAGAGAGAAAATGTTGAAAACACAGGTCCTGAGCTCAAGAACAACAGAATTATGCATTTTGCCCTTTTAAAGAGGAGTCATAAATTCATCAATTTGAAAGAGAACACATCAAAAAGATTAAAAGACTGAAGGATGAAGAACATCTAATAAATGCATGACAGCATGTTACTTCTGTCATGCACTAAAGAATTTCACACTATTTGATGGTAGAACAATAACTACTTAAATCATGATTCAGTGTAACAACTCCTAAGTTTTGATAAGCTTAGCAGCAAGTAGAGTACAATAGATACAATTTTAGTACATAAAATTGAATCAAACTGAAACAAAAGAGCCAAATAAATACTTCCTAGAAGATAAATACTGCTTACAAAAATAGAATTTTATGTACACAGTCTAAAAGTGGAAGAAAATGACTATTTAAAGTTTAGAATTTCATTGTGTAACTCCTGATGTATTCAGTACAGAACTCCTGTGTTCAGTACACAACAAGAGGTCAGATATTTGACTGTTCAGCAAAACACACAAAAAGTAAAGGGCAATACTTTCAGAAAATGTACTTTCACAGGCAATAAACCAAATATACCACAGACCATGAGGTGTTACACCAGACATGCAGTATTCATGCAGTACCATGCAGTACCATGCAGTATTTTTTAACTTCCAGAAACAAACCCAATATGATTGATGATATTGATACAGTATTCCCTGTTCTCTACTTTAGGAGTACAGATTATTATTCTGTACTCCTAAAGTATTATTCAGAAGAATCACACATTTATTTTTCTAACCCAGACAGTTCATACTCACTCTCCTTACTCAGTCTTCTTGCAATATGGTAAGTGAAGACTGGAAAACTGAGATTCATGCACTGGGGTTAAGGGTGATGTGTAATCTTGTACTACTAGTATGCCTGGGAACTCAAAGCAAGGGCTTGACAGAATAGCACTGAACAGAATGAAAAAATTGCTGTGTACTTCAAGACACTATGGATAATGTTATCAAAAGGCAGCTCCATTTGAAAGGGCTAGACAGAAAAGAAAGTGAGTGATCTTCAGAAATATAACACATTTTGAAAGAAATGAGGACAAAAGAACAAAAATTTTAAGTGAAACAAGGAAAGATTCCTATATGCATAGACATATCTCTACAGTTCACTAAAATACATGAATATTTGATAAGATAGAATATTAACATCTTTATTAAAACTATCTATAGCCCTGGAATATCATTCTCTGACACATTATGTTTCCCCTTTAACTATTTTTTCTTATTTTTTTCCTAAATAAATAGATCAATAATAATAATAATAATAATAATAATAATAATAATAATAATAATAA
>JAHLSL010013193.1:17201-53729 GCA_025920805.1 Petroica traversi
AATAATAATAATAATAATAATAATAATAATAATAATAATAATAATAATAATAATAATAATAATAATAGGTTTTCATCAAAAATAGTATAATACTTTCCATGTGCACATCTGTAACACTTTGGCTGTGCAGTGAACTGCTAGAGATATGAACAAACAAACCAATGCAAAACCTCAATATATCTGACAAAACATCACACATCCTGATTGTCAAATTTCTCTGCAAAAGACCTGTGTGTTTAATACCAGTCCAACAGCTACTTTCCACATTCTTGAGGACCACAGTTTTAAAGCTATTATTTCAGAGAGAGAAGAGTCAAGAGGTTCATATAGAGAAGGAAGAAATTACTCAACTTCAGATGGTGGTAGAAAAGTCAAAATTAGTCTATAACATCCTGAAGAAATACATAGGCTTAGAAAAGCAATCTGAAAAATAGCAGCAATAATAGATATTACCTAGTGATGCAACTGATGTACTATTAAGGCATTTCCGCAGCATTAAAAAAGGAGTCAGAAAAAACAACGTTCAGACAAAATAATCCACGAGCACCGTAACTGCACTTTCAACTGTTTCTTACTTTTAAGATTGTTTTGTTTAGACAGTATTCACAGTGAAGTTTGCTCTCTTTCATCAACAAGCAATTTTTACCTATGTAACTAACACTAACATGACTGTTATATTTAGGAAGTCTCACAGAAGACATAGTGCTAATCAGGTATCACCTCAAATTCTGTGTTCAGTTTTGGGCCCCTCACTACAAGAAGGACATTGAGATGCTGGAGGGTGTCCAGAGAGGGCACAGAGCTGGGGAAGGGGCTGGAGCACAAGTCAGACGGGGAGAACCTGAGGTAGGTGGGGAGGTTCAGCCTGGAGAAAAGGAGGTTCAGGGGAGGCTTTTTTGCTCCCTACAATTCCCTAAAGGGAGGTTGAAGGCAGGTGGTGATTGGCTTCTCCTCTCAAGTAACAAGTAACAGGATGAGAGGAAACGGCCTTAAGGCCGTTGAGACAGGTGAAGTTTAAATTTGATCCTGGGAAAACTCCTCAACAAAAGTGTTGTCAATCACTGGGAAAGCCTGCCCACAGCAGTGGTGGAGCCACCATTCCTGGTAATATTTCAAAGACGTCTAGATGTGGCACTCAGGGCATTAGATTAGCAGTGGACTTTGCAGTTATAGTTGGGGTAATGGTTGGAGCCAACAATCTTGAAGTTTTTTTCCAACCTAAACAATTCTGTGTTTCAAAAGATACAGCTTATGGACAGCTAGAGTTACAGGACAACATAGTTCTTCCAGGAACAATATTTTGAAGACAGTTATCAGCCAAGGTAGTTAGTTTAAGAGTATTACCTACAGTTGAAGTATAATGGAAACCACATTTCAGTTTCCACTGTTGAAGGGAGAAAACCTAGCTGAGCAGGAAACAGTAAGAAGCTAGGATACAATTAGGATGATATGAGCACAAGCAGTGATAGTATTTATTTTCCAACCTTAAGCTTGTGCAGACTTCTTATCTAATTATGCCTGAGTACATTTGTAGATGAGTGTTTAAGGCAGCTCTGGGAATAGCATTTGCTGTTAAAGGCTTTGCAGTGATCAGCAGAAGTGCAAGCACTGTATCTTGTCAAGGAGAAATAAATCTTCACAAGCAGAGACTGGGCATCCATGGAAGAAGACACAAAGAGGCTAATGCAAGGTCCACATGACCCTGCCAGATGTGCAGTTATCCCTAGCAGAACCACAAAGATATTTGCCAAAGTACAATTTATGCTATTGTCAAGATGTAATTCGATTTTTAAAGTAAAATAAAATAAAGTAAGACCGAAATACGTGTTTTTATAAATAATCTCCATGTATTTATTTTACTTCACTGAAGTCTAGAATTGATATAATGCTTTTCTTAAAATTGCTGAGTTAAAATATATAACTGAAAATATCTTCAGAGATCTAAAAGGTATCCAAAAAGGACAATAAGATTGATGCAGTGGCTGACAGACTGCTCTGACTATTTCCTATTGTGGCAATTGTTGCTTAGGTCTCAGATCACAGCATGAAGTTACATACAGCATGTGCTGCAACAAATCTGTACAATCAGGGAAGGACAGACTGTCAGCCTCAATTTTGCATTTTTCTGGTTTTGTCAGCATGTATCACTCCACAGCTCAACATAAATTAACTTTAACACAGGATTTTGTGTCTGTTAACGTAACATTTAATACGTTCCAATGCAGTTATATTGTTCGACTTTGGAAAACACAGTCAGAGAAAAGTGATGTAACTTGCCATTAATTTCATTATGACTAATGAAACTGAGGCTGTTCATATAAATCAATACAACTGGATGCTGAGAGTGAGCACAGCTGACAGGGAGAAATGAAGATAATTTAAAAAGGTTCCATACTGTGAATCATCACAAGTTGGCTTGAAAAACAACACAGGAACTACCTTCAGAGAACTCATTTTGAAGATCCTGCTTGCTTAATATCTGAAATAAGTTGTGTTTATTCTTCTTTGACAGCTAAAGCTGAGTTTTGATGAAAATACAAAAATTATCTGTAATTCCTTAAATAGTAAGGTGTTAAATATTGACACCTAGAGTGCATCTCCAAGATGTTTGTAGTTGAATAGTTACACAAACTCGCTTAGAATAATAACACTTCCAGCATTAATTAGCTGTCCTGTATAATGAATAGAATGAAATTTCATAAAATGAGCCAAGTGTTATTCACCTAAAGAATAACACTTAAAGAATAATTACCATGATGAAATGCAAACAAAAAATGCTAGTTCTTAAGGGCTTGAAAAATACTTGTTTTAGTAAGTATTTCTCCAGTGTACTTCACATTCAGGAACCTAATCCATTCCTTTAAAAATAAAGGCCATTTTCTTGGGAACTCCACAGCAAAGCAGTTTAGCACAGTAGAACCTTTTCTCTCTAACAAAATCTAACTGGATAAGAAAATACAAGACCAATTATGCCAAGTAGAGCATGTCATTAATTATTAATACTACACATTAAGAAAATGCCAAATTTAAAATATGAATATGGTTTCAACAGGGTAAAAATGAACAGCCACACTAAAGTAACTGCATGTCTAAGTTGCTTAGTGGGCTTTAATTTTCCTTTTGACTCCTTAACACAAACACCTTAATAAACATGGACGTTTTTTCCCCTTTACATGGTTATGCAAGAAGGCAATAGCTTACCTAATAACTTCATTCAGGACACCTTTTTCAAAAGATAATTAAAAACTGAAATAATGTAGTAATAATGAAGGCTTTAACGGGCTAGATAATAGGCATGCATACAGACAACACCAATGTAGAAGATAAAAAAAATTCTCCAATTTTGAATCAAGTGTTTACTTTTCTGAAAAGCAGAATGCTCTAATACCAAAGAAGACACTGTTTCTTTGCAAATTGGGATATAACCAGTAGACCAAGTATTAATTAGGTCAATCAAAGTTGTATATTGGGAATTACACAGTTCTACAATAAGGTCTACTTGTGTGTCAGCAATTTGTTTTCATTACAGTTTGTGCTCACATGGCAAAAACAATTTTCGATACAAAAAATATTACTTTATGCTAGTCTAAAAATAATATTAAATACATATTTCCATAAATGATAAGCAATGCTTATGAGTATTCTTGTGAGGAAGAAGAAGGCCCACGCTAAATTGTGGATCTGAATTACTCATAATTGTTCAAATGACACTACATATGTCCATCTATATACACTTAATGAGCTCATGCTTGCAAAGTTAAGTGGAAGTCATCTTACTAATGATAGTGACAGTCACATACAAAATATTTTAAGTCAGACAGCCACTGGAAGTTTCAGGTTCTGGTACTCATTAATAAAGCTTACAACCTGCAGTCTAGAAACAGTCTGATGAAAAATCTATTTGAATGATACTTGAGTATTTTAGAAAACCTTTTCTTCTGTCACAGAAAAAGTTCTTCCCTTCAGCAGTGGTATCACTCAGATAAACTAGTGCCTTTTTTTTCTATGAAAAATAAAGCAAAATCGTGCCTTATTTTCTGTAAAAAATTCTGAGAATGCTAACACAGTCTGTTCTATTATCAGGTAAAAAATTAAGCAAATTTTAACTTATGGAAAGGATCCAAACAGTCAAACCTAATCCAAATGAAAATGGTATACATGGAATCTTATTAGAGAGTGGCAAACATTTATCTGTAGCACATCTGCAGCAGTTTCGAAGTCTTTTCTTGATGTGTAAGCAGTCACACAGGCTGAAGAAACAAATTTGCTCCTTTCTGCCGGAAGAATAATTACTTTCAATATTATTTATACTTTTGAGCAGTATGAATTTTAGAATTTTATGAGGAAGAAAACACGGTGAATCATTTTCTGTTTCATAATCCACAAGGGTAAGCAATTGTGTTAGCAGAGTGGTGAACATGAAAGCAAAACTAACTAAACTGCTACTAACTGAAATTTCCAGATACATGATCTCAGCATTCACTCCTATTTGCCTTGACTACTGACAGCTTCCATAGGGACTGTACCGCTCCACATTCCATTACAAGTGACTTGGTGTGCAGGTTGATGGGGTCCCAGCCCTTGATGATAAAATTCTAACTGCATTCCTAAATAAAGGCAATGTGGGAAATATGCTGGTGAGTTACTTCAAAACTAAGTAATTTCCATGCTGCTGAAATTCCAGTATTACTATTCAGTTGAATTGTATGGACACAAAAACTAGACCAGACATGAATGAGACAAAACCAGAAGGTCAGTATGATGACATTTGAACTCAACAGTTCCATTTTTTTATCAACAGTAAGAAGTGAAAAAAAGACAAACTTTTGCCAAGGAAGTATTTTTTCCCCTCTCCCTGCTAGCCACAAGATTCCATTAACATTACTCAGAAATATCAACAGTGCTGCTACAGATAAATTTCAACACTGAACACACCTTTGTGCATGTAGAATAAAAAAATAATTTTGATCCTTGCAATAGATCAATATCTTTGTTTTCCTCAGCTATGAGCATTGCTTTTATTCTGGATGTCTTTTGTTCCACTATATTGCAGACAATACATCCCCAAAGCTGAAATGGACTTCCACCACATTTTGTTGTTATTGCTTTTTGCCTCAGCATGTCCATCTTCAATCATATTGACAGTAATTGTTAAAAAAAAAAGCTTAAATTTCTTTTCATTCAAAACTGTACTTGTGCCAGAATTCTGTGCTTATGGCTGTAAACCTCTATCTCTTGTACTCAAAACTTTTTTGATTGTAGAAAAAATACAATGCTGCATACCCTGTAAAATATATTATTAGCTAGGACATTAGTCAGAGGACACTGCTAGATAACTGAATCTTCTGTTAAGTCTACCTGTGGTAACTCTACTTCCAGCCTTCTGAAGCCCCCCATTTAAAATATGTTCTGTCTGTTTATTTCCTTGTTTCCTTCAGCTCATTTGTTGCTTGGAGTGCTTAAGAATATCATAACTCCTACTCTATTAAGTAATTATGAAAAATAAATTACTCTTCTGTAAACTGAACAGTAAAATCCAATACGGACTCAAACCCAAAAGAAGAATGAGCTTTTACTATTAACTACTGATTTATTTCCAATGCAAATGACACTAAAATTAGGATAATTAGAAATTATTCAAACAACTACACTTCAATTTACTTTGGCAATCAAATTATGTCCACAGATTTGTCAAGTTGCAGAATCACCCAGAAAATGAGTAAAATGCTGTTGAGAAGCTAGTGTTACAGAGCTGTGTGGAATACTCTAAGAATTGTAACCTGAACAAAAGCCATAATCCTCTTACATTAGACTCAACAACATAGCAATGTGAAAAATTCAGCAAATTGAATTAATGCAAGCCTTATCATGGAGGGGGAAAAGGAAAAGATTATTAATAGACAGAAGTTTCATACATGGAACATCACCTAGAAATTTCACTGGAGTTGGGATACACTACATCCTCTATGGCTGATAACCTGCATTTACCCAGGAACATTTTCTGCCATCAAAAAATGCTTCTGCTTTTCTGTAAGCAGAAGAAAGATGTGTACTTTTTACTCCTTTGTGACTGGCCTATTCCAACTGAAGGAATGATAGATCCATGACAAGGAGGGCAAGGAAAGTGAAAAGAGCAAAGGCAGCTGCAGGTTAGGAGTCAGGTTAGACTACATACCAAAGTAATTCCTAAAGCTTCTAAGAAATAAAATTCCAAGAAATAAAATCCCCAAACTGCAAGACCTTCTTTATCAGTCTTCCAAACTTTAGTGTAAGCTAGGAAGAAGACACTTAACTTCCATGCAACATTCCTTGGATGAAAGCTTATGCATCTTCTTGGGTATTTTGAAACTGAGTGTTTTTCTGCCTAATTGTATTTGAGAATGACATAATCACATACCATTAATGTATCTCATACTCTTTTAGTGAAAAACTTTCATTAAGACATCAAGTTAGGAATTTAGTCTTAAACTGTAATTACAGGTACGTCACTGGTCTAAGAATTGATCTAAGAATTAATTTTATTTTCCATGCAAAAAAGAAAAAAAAAAAAAAAGACCCTTTTCTGGGATGTCTGTGTAAATAAAAGTAACCTTTTCTCATATTCCCACACAATAAAGTTAAGAAAATGAAAATATTTTGAATTTTCTTGGCAAAAATTATACTGAAAGTTTTAAGAATGGTAGACGAATTAGAAGGAGACAAGTCATAACTACGTCATAAACAGATGGCCCATGTAAGGGTTGATAAACGGTACAAGAAGCAACAGACTGTTGTTTAATTCATCCAGTCGTGTTCAAATATATATCTTGTTGTGTACCACATTAGATTTCACCTGCAATTTTGACTTGGTAAATAAGAAACAGAAATCTGAATTATACTCAACAAAATTTCATTTTATCTAACAGCTGTGATTAACATTGTAACACCTACAGAAAATAGTAGAGGTAAAATGATTGAGAGGTTCAACAGAATTATGCCATAAATCTGCTAAAAAAATGCTTGTAATGCAAAGGTTTCTCCCCCCCCTCCCCCCCCCCCCCCCCCCAAAATACAGCAACAAATAAATCCAAAGTTCTATAATACCACTCAATTTATGACTGCATGACTTGGTCGAGAGAGAATGAACACCGATTAGACTTTGTTAATATAATGCAGTAATTTTCCAATAGTTTTTTTGTGGACTGTAGTGACCTGCAATACTTCTGAAGGATTTGTGCAAGACTCAAATATGGCATATAGTAATCTATACATATTTGTAGAACATCCATATTGAGGTAGGTATATTTAAAAGAAATGTGAATACTGACCCATTTAAAGCAGCAAATAACATTATACATATAAAAAAAAGCTTAATTTTAAATGAATGCAGCCATTTCTAAAAGCACACATGCATAAATGTACAAGTGAAAGCTGCATGGCCATCTTAAAAAGATTAATAAATTTTAATTATTTGCTTCTAAGAATCATTTACTTCATCATTTGAATGAAAATTGCTAAAAATTTAGAAGAAAAACACTCCCTGTCCCTGTGCCTTCCACAGACATCCCCTCCTTCTTTAAAAAGATTTAATAGAAGGATAAAAATGTGAACTTTACATTTACAAAGACAGACATTCAATGGTTCATTGCAAGATTAAAGTCCAGGATCCTGAGACACAGAATGAAATCATCAGTCTTTTCGAAAGACATACTGTAACATCCTTGTCTATTCTGGTTGTGGCAAGTTAGCTGTTAAACTAAAATTAACTTATAGGCCTGGACATGCCCAGAGCCATTATCTGCAACAAATTCATACATGGTCTTAGAGTAAAATCAACATCTTGAATGAAGTTAAAAACTACATAGAAATTAGAGTATGTTCTGGAGCATGAAAAGTTTTGCAAAGAATCCAGTTGAGCAGCTGGCAGTAATTTATTCAGAATTTTACACCATGTTAAGACACAGCATCAAGAAGGACACATTGCCTTAATATACTCTCAGTTCAATAGACAAAGATCCCAGCTAACATGGTGGAGACCAAGGCTCGGAAAAAATTGGAAGCCTCCTCACCAAACACAATTACTGCTTGTTTACTTCTATTTAATAACTTCAAAGCAGAAAGCAACTGAAAAATTTTCATATACAGAATGTTTTACCAGCAAATACTAAGTATAATCTGCTATAAAATCAATTGCCCTGGTGCTTCTTCTAAACTACTTGCTTTTTCTGAAAATTATCACTTTTAGGTAGTCTAACTCAAGAGTTATGTAGGCAGCCCACTTCATATCTCTATTATACACCTGGATTAGATAGGAATTACTATTTTGATCTCTATGAAAAGTGCAAATTTGACTTTGATTATTTGGATTCCTTTATAAACCAAAATGTAATCATCTCCCTCACTGACTAGAGGACAACAATGAAAAACCTTAAAGAATGGACTGTATTAGCTCCAGAAGAAGAGTTACTTTACTGTGTTAACCAGTATCTGGACATCAGAAAAAAAACCCCCTAGATTTAGGTCTGTGACCTCTTTTTTCCTTTAAATACCTCAAAGATGCCAAACACTGGGAGTGAAGAAACTTCAGCTATTTAAGGCTTACATTAATGGGTTTGCTGTTTAATTTTAGAAAATAGTAATGCAGTTAAAAATGCCTTTAATGAGTACTGTTAACAATATCTTAAAATAATAGATATTCTACATTGCAAGACTTCAGAGATAATTTACAGAAATTATATGATCAGAATAACTCACTCTAAATCAAGTGAACTGCTCACTAGTTCAGATGAAAGCTACACATACATTCTAGTTTTCTGAAACAAGCATCTCTGTTGCTGAGGTATATTTGGTGTTCACATTGTCTAAATGTGTAACAGACCTCCAAAGCATAATCTGCCTGGGCTAGAAAATTTTGCTGCAGCTTTAAACTGTAGAAATAGTTTCACAGATTCACCAGGAACTGTATGAGCTCCTTGTGTCAGAACAACCAGAAGGATTGGTTTTTTGCAGATTTAGGAATCTGCAGGCTCGCAATCCACAGGGCCTGAGCACAGGTTTCACATTATTTACCACTTTCTGTATTTTTAGTAAGTACTTAGATGATGCTCATCTCCCCAGAATATGTAGTCATTGCCAAGAGATTCAGAAAGTTCAGATGTAAGGCCAATTTCACCCCTGCACCCATTTGCCAACTGGTTCTACAGGGACTGTAAACTGTATAGACTAATGTATCCATTTTGACCTCTGAAGTATTTCAGCTATTGAGCTGAATATTTCAGTTGAATATTCACTGAGCTGAATATTTCAGCTATGAGAGCTACACTCACATAAACTTCATGCATAAACATAGTAAAAGTGTGTTAACAACAATGTTAGGAGCCCAAAATGTACTGGTGAACACAAATAATCACATTTGCCCTAGTTGTCTGGTTTTAAAATATATTTGTCCCTGAACTAGTTAGACCAAATACTAGAGAATAACAAGTTAGTGGAAAAAACCATTTTGCATGATTTTATCACCTTTCACCTCAATGAGATGATATTTCATATTAAAAACAATAACAATGTTTGTTTCCTTTGTTTTATTTTTTTTTTTTGTCTTTTAAAAATGTAAAAGAAACTGTTTTTTTAAAAATTACACTTCTTTGCCGAGTGGGAAATTCTTTACTTCTGAAATAAATTAATAGCTCAGATTGAACCACCAGATGTGATACAGAAGTGAGATGCTGGTCACTGGAGTGATGATGCCACAAGTACAACTGCAGCAACTTGTCAGCTAAGAAACATGCAGCCACCCTCAGTTTGCATAATATATTATGAAGAAATTCATGTTATAATATATATATAGTTATATATTTCAATATATATGTATCTTGATAATGTATTATCAAGAAATTTTAGTGTTCAATAAGCACATTAAGGGCCCTTTCAGATAAGAGAATTTCACAAATTGCTGTTCTCTTCATGCAGCTTTACTGAGATTATAATGGCCATTTCTGTTCTGTTGAAAGCCTGCAGCAGCAAAAATCATGCATGTGGTCAAGTGGCACTGACAGAGTTTAGTTTCCATGTTCCCCTGGGATTCAAGAACTTCTACCAAAATAGTAGTGTGTAAGTACTTCACATTTGTGTGTAGAGCCATTCTGTTCTAAGCATTATCTTCGGGAGACAAAAATTAGAATTCTTCTAACACTGATATTTTAAATTAAATTTTGCAGAAGAAAATTTATGCAAGTAGACAGACAATGGCTTCAGCTGTCAGCAACAAGTGAAGGTTATTCCAAGGAAGAAGAAACAGTATTCTACAAAATAATCTCTAAGAATAGTTACATTCATCATTACAGGCTGATAGGAACAGTTTTTATCAAAGAGAAGTTTGCTTCAAGTAAAACACAAAAAATTTTTTGGATCTGTTAAAGCTTTTTTTTCTCAGTCACACCTGTACTCCATTCTCAGATGTACTGAAAACAGTAACTTAGTATGGCAGCAAAAGAACACATAATAGGCATTATCAGTCATCCAGGAGGATCTAACCTGTCATAATCTGAAGTTTTATTCACTTCAATGGCACTATGCTGATTTTCATGACTAAGAACCTGGACCATTTTGTGGCTGCACTAAATTACATTAAATACTATGTTTTCTCTAAAGCATTGTCTCTGAAGGAAAGTTTCCTGCATTCCCATGACAGGTTGTAGAATATTGCTCATTACAGACAAGTAGAATATAACATATATATATATATATATATATATATATATATATATATATACACATGTGTGGTGTGTGTGTGTGTGTGTAAATAAACCAACATTTCTTTTCCTGAATAACCACTGACATTAGAAAACTGCTCACTCTGTTTTATGTATACCTGATCACTACAGAATCCTAAAACAGGAAAATTTGGAAGCTTGGGTGTGTAACTTGTGGACAACGGTGACAACAAATAATGGAACTGAAAAAAAAAAGTGACAGAAAATAAAATCTGAGATAACTTTAGTTTTCACAGCAGTGTAAAGTCAGACACTTTGAAGAAATACTTTAAAGCTTGGCCAAGAGTAAAGGTTTAACAGGTATGTAGACACTTCACAGAGCCAGTTTCATCGAAGTGATCTCCAAAAGGACAGTAGAAATAATTAAAAAAATGGCTTCTTGGAACAAGAAGTTTACCCTTACACCCTGATTAGAACAGATTACATATGGACTTGTCCACTTGGAAATCTGGCAAACTGGGTGAATCAAGAATAGGAAGCTGACCAACAGAGAAGCTAATGGAGCACATTTATTAAAAACAGTAGCTTGTTTAAAACGAATTTGGGATGTGAACTATTAAAATGGCACAATCTGCTTATTTCTTATTGGAATGCACTACTTTACAAGACCTTCCTATATATGAAACTAAAATATTAGATTTTACATTACATTTTGAAATGAAAAAGCTTTAGCACATCTACAACTGAAGAACAAAAAGGTAAAAAATATAATTTATTTTCTAATATATTTAGAAGTATTATACTGATTTTTTCCTTACTTGTAGTATTTTTCTGACTGTAAATAAGACATTTCCACATGCAGTTTTTCTAGTGTTCATTTTTTCAATGCAGTTTTTTCTGTAATTCAGGATATTTCTGAAATAAGAATTTTCCTTATTGAAGAACTAAACTCTGAATGTAAAATACATGTAGATTAAATCAAAGTAAGCTATTTAAATAAAATTGTGAGGGAGTGGGTAAGTCCTTTATAAAATACCTTTCACAGATTAAATGATATTTTCTTCTTCTATCCTTTTTTATCTACTCCTCTAGTTTCAAATTTGGAAGACTATTGTCAAATAGTTGCATTAATAATAGATAAATAAGTATTAATAATTTACAATCAATTTCAACAGCATCTTCTGTTAACTTATCTCTTTGTTAATTATGTTTTTGCTCTTTCATTCTTCCTATTTTATGAATACATGTAGATAGAGACAGAAACAAAGAGAAAGAAAAAGATCGAGTGTAATTTTCAGTGAAAAGAAAAAAAAAGATGAAAAATGTAACTTGTGAAATGTCTCTTTAGGCCAGCTGATTGCAGGGTAACTACCAAAAAGCTGACACGCACACTTTTATTTATATCTACTCAAAAGCAAGAAAATGTCAAAGAATCAGGATGAAGCTGATTTCCCTCTTGTGTATGTGCATAGGTTTTGATTATAGGCTTTTTCCTCAATTGATGAACTATCGCGTGGAGTTCTGAAAATCACTTTACAAAAATAGTGCTGCGTTCAGGGTCAATACCTCTCTAACAGTCAGCTATAAAGTCAGCTATAAAGTTGCCACTTATTTTTTGGAAAAGAATGGGATCAGGCCCTCTTCATTTTGACTAGAAAGATTTTGGAAATCTGCTTCCAGGAACAATAGAAAACCCACATCTGATTAATTTGTGGTATTCATTGATTTTTTTTTCTGCTAAGGGGAAAAACTAATGCGATTTTACACAATTTAAAAACTATCTTTCAACTTGGAAAAGACTATGAACTTAATCTGAATATTTGCTATCATAGTAAACACTGGCTATACCAGCAAATACAGCAACTATCTGAAAATATTAAAAAAGACAAATAACAAATGCAATTTTGAAGCTATTTTTTCTTCATTATCAAAGGACAAATCCTCAAGGTTTTGAACAGTACATTTGTTTTGACTCCTCTTCAAAAACCTCATTGTTTTTCAAGGTTAGCTAAGGAGTCTAGACAAGGGCCTTCATGCAATATATGCAGTGCAGCTGGAATCACATGTTGTCCCTAAAGCTGGGAGCCATTGATGATACTCTTTATACAAAAAACCATATTTTTATTTTTAATGATAAAATATAAAACGTCTGAGAGCTTAGCAGACTTGAACGTCTTCATGCACATAACTAATCCCATGACAAATTTCCACTACTTTCCTGTCTCTAGCATTTTTTTTCACTCTATCAATTCCCTCACTAAGACATAAACAAATGAACCCATATCTAAATTTAATGTTTGCACAAGGGCAGCTGACAGGAGCCTGCAGATCATGTGCACTGCCGAAGCATTCGACTACCTGGGAACACTTCCTCATGATGAGATTTCAGTGATGGTAAGGGTTGAGAAGAACTATTCCAATTGTAATAATGTAATTAGAGTAAGATGTTCTTGATTAAAGATTGGCCTGTAGTATTTGTATCATAGGTAAAAGAGACCATCTAAAAGCCATTTCAAAAAAGGTTTTTTTAATCAGGTAGGGAAAAAGAACAAGCCAAAGTAAGTGTAATTTCCAAAACTTAATGAAATCTGTGACATGGACAAACATGGATCTTCTGATGTTTTTCCCCCAGTTTATTTAGTCTTTTGACATGCTGCTTTCTCTATATGCAACACAAAAATAAAATCAAATTGAACTGACATTAATTATAGGACATTATTATAAAATGCTTATTGCTTTTAATGTCTCTTTAATGATTTCTGCATCTTTAGGATCAATGTATAGCCACTCCAAGTTTTGCTGCAAAGTGCCAGATAGGGAAGAGAGGAATCATAAAACACTTTTTTTAATTCAAAGCTGAGCAGTTGTTCTGCAAGCACTACCACTCTTCCCACACAACAGCATGAATTACACTTTTTCCACCTAGGTTTTTTTTTCCCTGACCTTCTTCGTCATTTAAGTGCCAAAAAGAAAGTATTTCTGGGCTGCATGTGTCACTCTGAGAGATCTAAAGTTCCGGTTGCCTGCAAGGACCATTTAAAAACATTAGCGTTGTCCTGGGAAAAGTCTTTGGACATACTCTCATCCATAACAAAAGAGATTCAAAATAATAATCAATGTGAGGATATATTGTTTCTCTTTGACCACTGGTGTAGGAAACCTGGTCGTATCATAAAGTCTCGTGAAAAGAAGAAGCATGTAGAGGCGAATAATGGGAAAATAGGACGCCTATGGTGCATGTTCAAACTCTCAGGAATAGCTTTTTCTGAGATTAAAAAGGGAAATGAAACTGAATCCTTTGACCAGCTTTTCAGAGAACCTTTGACTAGTTTTGCAGTGAAGTGAGTATGCTGTAGCAATCCGTTCCACTCAGGGCTCTAAAACCTTTTTAATACAGTATTTATGTAAAATAGTTTTAGTTTATGATTTGGTATGCCAAGCAGGAAGTTGATTTTATTTTCACTAGAGATCTCTTTTGTAAACAATAGAAATAAAAGTGCGTTTTACCTGTTGACACAGACACTGTCTTTAAATTAAGAGCAATTTTATTCCTCTAGTAAATGTTAATTTCAAAAATGAACTCAAGTAAAAAGCCTTAAAAAATCATTGCAGTTTTTTTGGTCAGAGGCATTAACAAAAGTTGACACCAGCTGGATAGACAGCCCATGCTTTCAGAAAAAGGATCCCTTTCTTTTAACAAACTTACTGTTGATCTAGGATTTCTTACAGAAAGAAGAGAGATCAATATTTTTCTAGTTCTAAAATGAGTGATTTTTGCATTTTAGTTAGTTGCATACTGATTTCTCCAAAGCGATACTTTATTCAGCAAATATCTACAACTACATACTGAACACACAGCTCACCTTTAGATATAATTCAAACCTTGCTCTATCAAACACACTGTTTTATGATTTTTATATCCAGAGGTTATTTAATAGAGGGAAAAAATATTGCCAATGAAAGGGAAAATCTTTTACCCCCTCTCTCTCTGTATATGGTTCCTGAGTTTTGTCACATTAACAGTAAAAAGAAGCCCTACTATCAAATTGAGCACTCTGAGGACTTAAAAGACATAATAACCAGTTTGGGTATTTTGTACCCAAGCAAGTTTATTTTTCTATTTCATTATTTGGAAAGAGAGCATTTTGAGGATTCTATGAAACATTTTATCACTGCTACCTCTTATATGCATCAATTTTGTGTATCTAAAATACTTCACATTCTGGGAGTTCTTACTAAAACAATACATTACCAGCAGCTTTAACAGTTTGAAGCACATGAATATTTAAATGGTCAGCCTTCAAATTCTCTCTAAGTATATAGCAAACAAAAACCAAAATACTGAAATGGTTGTTAAGTACAAGTAGACGAAATAAGACAGACACACAGCAATAGTCCTGAGCTGTATGTGAATATCCACTCATATACAATGAGTAGAGGCTGATTTAAACAGCTGGGCAAATGCCTATGACAAACATGCCAGAGTGTGCAACAATCTCAAACTGTTCTTCAAACCTTCACAACAAAATACAGAAATCTATATCAGAAGTTAAGAATCAGATGCTAACTGCATGTCTGTGATCAAACTGGCTGAGCCCAGGATCCCTCACTCTTTTTTGTTTTCCCCAATCACGATGTGAATATAAGTGCAGCTGCAAAATTTCACTTGAACATTTTCAAGGCTGTTCCAGAATGGTAGCACCAGAACCACCCAGAGTGCAGAATTCAGCACAAGTGCATTACAAGTACTGCAGACTCCTCATTAGGAACTTTGATACGAAAACAGAAATCCTGACAAAGTGCATCTGCTGAACATAAAGCGAGATGGATCATTCATGTAATAGCTCAGATTTCAAGCTTTACTGGGCAAAAGCCCAGTACCCAGCATGTACTGCAGAGTATCCAGGGCCATTTAGAAGAATTATAGAATGGAAACTTCATTACACTAATAGACATTTGAGAGAAGACAGTAATTTGGCATAAGACTTACAATGACAGCATTTCAGATCTATTTTGATATCTATGAAGATAAAGAAATAAACCTTTATCTGAGGAAAATAATATACTATTTCTAAGGTGATGAAGAGATTGGAGTTTATCCTGATAGAAGAAGATTTTAAGTCTTATTTCCTTTCTGCAGGTGGTAGTTCATGAGATGAGAGAATAAAATGTGAAATTCTAATCCTCTTGAATAAGGTCCCCAAGAAAAGATGCCTCCAAAGAGCTGTACTACTCCATAATTACTATTACTTTCCCCTGGGAACCCTTGACTAATAAAGGATCACTGACTAGCTTTTTTTTTATTATTGTTTGCTTTTTTTTAAACAAAAGAAAATGAATGTAATGTTTTATTATGCAATCTTTCCAATTTCAGTGAGATAAATCATTCAAATAAACACAGCATGCATATTTCAACATATTTTAAAGCTGGCACAGAGGATTTACTGCCTTTTTATCTGGGGAATCAGAGGTGCCGAGGACTAGATTTGTTCAGGTATATAGGAAGATGAACAGGAACATATGTAATCATATTATGCAAGGAATATCTCTTATAAATATTCTTGTTAAAGTCACAATTTAAATCTAATTTTCTTGCATGTAAAATGAAAGCAGTCAAGCCTCTGACGTGAAAGATCAAAACTATTTAACTTCCCAGCAAAACAGAAAAAAACCTAACAAGCTAGATGCTTGTTAATTGAGTCTTAGGGGATAGAAGATAAAAAATAAAAATTAATTTCTCTGCTTACTGTACACTGTTTGACTTCTGGATTACAAAATAAACCTGAGTACAGTTTCTCCAGCTACTACCCAGAGTACTTTCCAAAAAGGAAAAAAAACCCCAAATGCCCACCCTGCAAAACTGAATTAGATTTCCATTTCAGCTACGCTTTGTCCAATCCAAAGAGTGTGACCTTAACCCAAGCACAATAAAAATATTCTAATTGTTTTAAGGTGTACAGCAACATAGTTAACACATCTCTTAAAGGAACAAAATTCACATATAACATCAGTTTTTATTTCTCAGATATCTGAGATTTATTTCTGGACATGGACATGGACATTGGAGGTTTGATTCTAGTTAGCAAGTTCTGTAAGAATTCATACAGAACCAGAACGCAGAAATGCTGAAAAATTTTAAACAATAATTCCATCAATCATTTTCTTTGGATTAGTTTTCAGAATTTATATGTAGGTCAAGTATCAAGGATTTCATATTATATGTATTACATTACCACTATCAGTAAATCCATTGATAATAGTTAAAGAACAGTGAGGTTTTATTTAATAACTTGAACAGACTCCCTTGGTGAGTCATTCCAGAAGTATATTTTTGATTCTGAGCCAAATATTTAAGTGACCATGTAGTAGTTGTTTTCTGCACCTTATCGTGGTTGAAACACTGAGAAGCTACGTCAGCTGACAGAGATTCCAGACCTCTCAATTTCCAAAAGAGGACCAGTTTCCTGCCTCTAAAACAAAAACATCTGAGTAGAACCACCAAGGAATCTTAAACATGATTTAAAGATATCACAATCTTGTTATAAGCTCAACTACATGCTCGAATCTTCAACCAGTTTACTTAGATACAAAAATACATATTTCAGAAACTTAGACTTTTTTTTTTCTGCAAGACCCATGATGCACACAACAAAATTATTTACCTGAGGTCATGCCTATACAAGGAAAAATGCATTGATTTAACTAAACTGATTGATTTTAAATCCAGTTAAAGTGGTGCAAACATCTAATGTAAATGCACTTATCCCAGCTAAGACCTCACTTAAATTAATTTAGCTTACTTCAGCAATTTATCAATGTTAGCTAAACCAATTCTAGCAAAGGTTAAGCAGGTTTAAGTGCTTCTGTATAAGGAGTCTTAACTATATTGACTTAAAAACATTTTAATTAAAACAGTGTAACATCTCATATGGACAAGATTGAAATTTCAAAGGCAGGGAAGCAAAGCAGCAAACTGAAATTTGTCTTGGCTTCCCTGGGTACCCCTCTGCTGATAAAGGATACCACCATGTGGAAGGAGGTATAGTAGAATCAAGGCTAATTTTAGTTTCTAGAAGATTTTTCAACACCAGCAGAAAATTGAGAAAATTAAAAAAGAAAACAAAACAAAATCACAAATGCATAGTTAAGGATTGAGAAAACCTGGTCTGGGTATAAAATGAAATATAACAGAACTACCATTCTAGCATGGTATTTTAAATGCTCCCAGAATGAAAACTGTTTAACACATTAAAAAGAATACTGGTGCAGTATTCAAAAAAGCTTCCCTCTTTTATATCAATTCAGTCAGTCTTGGAATTTCCTGGTATGAATGTGCGGTAGCCTCATCACATCTATTTTAAAGTGAGCCTCACGAGAGGGATGACCAGCGGCAAAAGGCATCAAGATCAATTTTCTCCCACCCATCAAAACAGTAATCACTGCACTCTTTTAAGCAAACTTTCATACTGGCTCATTCCTGGTAGTCTTGAGAGACGTGGATCTGCAGAGGGGTGCAGGGCAAGCCCTCCACACATCCTGGCTGGGCAGCATGCGTAGCCCCGAGGTGACAGCGTACCACTGTGTGCTCACACATGCACAGCTATTCCCCCCCTTGGCATGAGCACAACCAGTGATATCAAAGCAGCTGCAGCCACTCAAGACATCTGCACAAATCCACATTCATTTTCAACTTTCTGATTCTTCACTCTGTTAGCTCAAGATTTTCAAAGAATTTACAACTACTAGAATACAGAGAGTAGCTACAGCAGAGAGGCTTTCACTCCTGTTAATCCTGATGCAGACACTCCTCTAAACTCACTGCAAGTGGCTCAGTTGTACCTGACACTTCTCCCAGACTACTTTCTGCCTTTTCTTTCTGATTTTGCAGATACTCTTCTCTCCTTCCTGAAGTTTACTGGCACTCTGACTGCAATTTCATGATCCTGGCTAAAAACCTGTGAGTATGTTTTTCCCTTCCTGACACCAATCCTACTAGATGAATCAACTAAGATGTTCTGTCTGGGATGTATGTCTGAATCCCTACCTTGGCACCTGAGTTCATCACCATTACTACTTGCTTTGTCTTTACTTGCTGGTCTAATTTTTAGCATCCAAAATTACCTTTCTCTCTGAGACATACAGCAAATGCACAAGTAAGAGTTCATAAGCCTAAAACAGACACTTTTAGAAACATTTAATAATGTGTTCCCAACTAGATCTTGTATTGCCTCTCAATTTTTAGAAGCATGGAAGAAACAACTGTAGTTAAAATTTCTTAAAGAAAATTCAGAATTGCTGCATTTCAGTGCTTTAAAAAAGATTCCTTTGAAAATACGTCATTGTATTTTGATTAGATTGTTTACTAGGATACAGAAAAATATAGCTGCAATTTCAAAATGTGATTTTAAAGAGAGGCTGGGTATTTCAAGTGGTATTTCAAGAAATTCTGTCTTTAGCTAATTTACTAACTCTTGTAAGAAGTTTTCAAATTATCAGTCAACCAAGTGCAAGGTTAAGTTTAATGTCAAATACTAATGATATTATTATGTTAGAAAGAAAGGATTTTATTTGATTTTGATGTCACCAGGTGTTTTTCACAGTTAAATATATATTATGTGTTATGAACCATTTGCTAACATAAAGCTGTATTCTCTCTTTAAAGACATACTAATAAAATTTACAATGAAGTAAGGGATGGATTAATCTCATTTAATTTAAGCCATGCAAAGAGAGAAATCTCCTCTTTGCTGTTTGTTTAACTAAGCTCTGTAGTTAGGTCAGTGGAGAGGTACTTTTGGAGATGTCTGAAAAAGATGAATCATCCTTGTGGATCACAGGTATTGCTCCTCACCAGCTGGAGAGGTACAGATGACTTACTCATGGCTAACACAAGGTGAGGTGAACCCCACACTATCTGACTAAATATGGAAGGCAAGTTGAACAATCACTTAAATATTTTCTATTAAACCTATTGTTATTTGCAAATAGCTGTAACATATGAGAACAGTTGTAACATAGTCATGCCATACTTCTCAAGTGTAATTTTATGACTAAAATTTATTTTGTTTACATAAAAGAAAATCCAATAATAATAAAATGTGATGCTTGTGATTCATATGAATCAATATGTAAGCAGTAAAAAGCTTGCAGGTTTAAACGCCGAAGACAGTATTTTTATTAAAGGAGTAAAAGGAAAAGCATAACTTAAGATTCTTTCACAGAATTGTTTTTACACGGTATCTTACATTATTGTCATTTAGAGAGCTTAAATCACTTCAAAGTCTGCTTAGCATATTTTTACCCTTTTTTAGAAAGTAAGTTCCTGCCTTATGATAAATATTGCTATATTTCACACTGTCATTCATACATAGTGTAAACTATGTATGAACCACTGCAAGACAAGCACAGAGAACAAGTTTTTCATGACTAGAGTTTTGCTAGCATGCACTAAAAACATAACTGTTTTAATTGCTATATGTAGGTATTGTCTAGAAGGTTGCTACAAATATCCACCTCTGATCAATACATAACCCATTTACACAGCTTTAAAAAAAGAAACACACACTGCACAGTGCTTCGCAGTTAGGTGTTCTGTACTGGGCACAAACCAACACCATCAGATTGGAATATGACACTTTTTATTACCTTCACCTACAAGAATACCTCCAAGTACACCTTGAATCCTACGAATGTTTTTTCCCAAAATGGCTTTACTTTAAAATGACTTCCATTACTGAAAACCTTAAAAAGTCGAATAAAAATACCTGATACAGATCTTTATGAAAGTTCTGCCAGCAAACTTGATTTTGCCACCATCACTAACATCCCTTGTTGCTTACAATAAAAGTAGGCATGGACACAAATAATCTCTAAGTCAGCCCAGCTGCCAACTAATCACTGAGTGAAGTGTTTATGTTGGAGAATATCCATCCTAGGCATGAGTAAGAATGTGCTGTACCTGACCACCAAATCTTTCTGAAGCACCTACTGTCTGTGATGGGTCGAATATAACATAACAATAACAATACAAATTTAAGCCTTCAGGAATTTTTTAACTCAAAGATGGACTAGATACTGGGGAGTGTTCATGTTCCTGGCAGAGTACAGTGTCAGAGCAGCTTGGATTTTTTTCTCCTAATGGCCCAAGTCCATATAGAGGAAAACCCTTCTGCTTCAGATGTTACCAACAGAAAATTACAATAAGACAAGTACAGTCTGAATCTGAACTAAGAAGGACATAAATAAGGTGGAGAGAAACATTTTTTGAGAGGATTGGTTATTTGCCAGGTATGAAAATGGGGGAGCAGACAAATGCCCCATTGGATCCCTCTCAGTGAAAGTACAGAATAAATGAAAGAACTTTAGAGTGGCTTAAGAAACATAGCTTTGGAGAACAACTGAGTCACTTCAGCATGAATCACTTTATTTTAATGAATGTAAACAGATTTGGGGTTTGATGTAGAGTACAGTAAGTACAGTGCTATAGAAATGCAGTAAGTTGGATTAGATACAGTTTATGACTTTATTTAAATACTCCATTGCTATGTTTTACAATTTTATAAGCAATGCCTTTACAAATAATCAATCTGTCTACCCTGCAGCTTTAAAAAATAAACAAAACAAAAAATTTCATTACCAACACTAATAATCAGCAAGTGACTAAGACACATTTTTCTATCTTCTTAGTAGTGATATATTAGTTTAATCTCTACAGTACTGGCAGTGCAGTCCTTTCCATATGGACACCCATATGCTACACTACTAGTAACATATCTTCTAGGAAATAGCCATATGTTTCACTTTTAAACCTGCATAATTTGAAGGCTCCTATGCATTTTTACTGTTGTTGTCACTGTGCATTTGAAATACCTGTGGGTGTTAAGTAGCATGACAATAATTAATGATATATTGCACTACAGTGGTACAATTGGAAATGCTTTCACACTTTTTGCTGCTTTTAGCAAAGATCTTTAACAAATGAGAAATATTTCTTGACTTAAGTGTTGATTATGTTTTCTTTTCCTTTCTATTTCTAGGAGTAGAGGTGAGTATTTATTAACATAATACAAAGCAGATAAAAGGACACTGAGTCTTATCTTTGGTTCAATGAAGATAGTTCAGTATTTTGCATCTTAGTTCAGCCACAGCATTGCTCTGGAGTACTGCGGCCTTTCAACAACCATCTTGCCTGTTGGGCCAAGCTCAAGCTATTGTCTTGTCCAGGACCACGCTGGATGAGGATAGTCCTCTCCATCCCCTTCACACCTGTTTGCTTACAGCACTCAGGAGTGTAGGCCACAAGAATGGGCTCACATTTGGTAAAGGAATCCATGCAACCCTCACACACAGACTGGCAAAGAGAACACAATGATACAATAAAACTGTACTCAACTGAAAGCTATTGAATAAAATTTGCATGTTATCTTACTCTCTCCTACCTCTGTATAGCTCTGTCTCTTTCTAGAGAGTGAGACACACTATGGGTATAGAAAAAGACAGTACAGAGGCTACTAATGGCAGACAGTATTAACTTAGAAAACTCCTGAGGAAGCAGATGTCACAGAGATGAGCTATTTCTGAGCTCCTAAGACTCAACCCCTCATCTTGAAACCCAGTTGCAGAGAAACTTCCATGTGATTGAGGGAAAAGTATGTCCTTGTGGAAAAGTAAAATAAGCCTATGGTCTTTTCCATGTTGCATTTTATTTGCCATGTCTCAAATTAAAACAGGTAACCAAACCCAAACCCAAAGTGTAAAAAAATAGCAGACTTCTGTAAAAATCTCTTATCTTCCCGTCTCTAGTAACTTTTGCTAGTCTAGGTATGGTAGGTATCACAGGTTCTCATAAAAAACTAATTAGGCTGGTATTGATTTTTCTAACACTTTGATTCATTTGTTTTGAATTACAACCAAAAATTAAAATTGTCCACTGAAAGAGTCTAATCAGGAGCTCTTTACTGCCACTTAAAACATTTTCACAGTATGACTATTTTTACTGATAAACAGTTGTAATTTTTTGTGCTGTTTCAGTATTGTCACTATTTCTTGCTTGATTTGTTCCTACAGAGAAAAAAGAAAATCTGAAGGTTCTTAGTATGGTAGGTTTTCTGAAGGTTCTTTAGTATGTACTTCATAAAATGCTTAATCTCAGTAATCTCGGTCTTTGCAGTTACACGCTTACTTAAAAATACACAATCATTATAAACTAATTAGCATGCAAAAAAAAATCCCTATCAAAATGTGGATTTTAAAAAGTCACCCAGTTATTTTTCAGTTGATTTATACTGTTGTTTATTCAAGTAAAACACATCAGGCTAAAATACCAATCCTTCTGAACAGAGACCTAGCTAGCCATCAGGTAGTGTATGCTCTTTTTTTTCTAGTGGTCACACAAGGTGAAAATGATAATAAAAGTGCAGGGTATTAAGGGACAAGGTTACTTTGCTTCATAACTGATGTCTCCCTCTACACTTTTTTTATCCACCCTCCTCAAAAAGAAATACAAGTTATCAGTTAATGTTCTGATTGTAAACACAATTAACACACATGCAGAGGTTCTAAATCTAAAAAACTACACAAACTTCAGTTACTTTATTTGAGTGCCTATATATGCATCTTTCTACACAATGAAAATAACATGCTTCAGTGGGACTACTTATAGGAAGAAGTCTGCAAAATTAAACTCTAAATATAGAAATGAAATTATAAAACCCAACACTATATCAAACAATATTTTATTTCTCTTCTTCTGCCATTGGTTTATGCCAGCAGCAGATGATGAATTTAACTTGAGTTATAGTTCCCACACTCATATGTGTTTATATACACTAATTCATCACTACACAGAAAAGCCCTAAAATATATTAACGCAATATGTTATGATTTCAGACATCTGCTTTATTTGAGAACCAGAAAAGATAAATGACAAAATATTACTACCAATCTCATTTACAGTAACTCATTATTTTACTAAAATAAGCTTGAAAAAACTATTTCTATCTATAAAATATAGCCATAAAGAAAATTGTGTACAACTGTATTAACCTCTAATTTTGAATTTACTTATAGCCTGAGATCAATTTGCACCACATGTCTCCTGATATGTAATTGAAATACTTACTTCAGAAATAAAAATAATTAGCTCAGAAAAAACAACAAACTTGGAATTTACTAGGAGAGAAATTACAAGTATCCCAGTTAGCAACAGACTTTTCTGCCATCTGTTTTATATTTTTACAGTCCAACATACACAACAAATTGAACAGATTAACCTGCAACATTCCTGAATATTTCAATCCTGAATTTTAAAAAAATATTTTAAGCTTTTAATTCTGATTATTGTTCTTTCTCCTTAATAGCTGTGTAGTAAAACGTAAATGCCAAAATGGGATCTTTGAAAACTATAAATAGATTGACTTGCAGGGCTGACTACAGAATTAATTTACTAGAACAAAAGAACTGATTATGCCATATAAAGACTGCCATGACACACTAATTTCCATATTTAATCATGTCACTGCAGGAAATTTTCTGTGGTAAAATCCAGGGCTCATACTTTTGTATAGTGCACCTACACATACTGTCAGCACGATCACTTGGGGCAGCAAGACTAACACCAGATCTGCCAACAACCAGCACCAGGTCTTTGACCTGGTGCCTCAAGAGAACACAGGGCAAACAAAGCACATTCAGTTCCTGCTTGTGCCCACATTTCCCTTCTCCTGACCTCCACAAACCAACAAAACCTGAAAAGCCCAGTGCCTCATTTCAAAATGACCCATTGTTCGATTCCAGTCATGTGTGACAGAGAAGGAGCTGCCAACTTCTCATGAGGTTTTAGAGAACTCTCTTCTGAGGACTCATCAATGCTCACATGGAGGAAACAATTGCAGTGTGACATCAGGGACTCAACCTGAGCTCAGCCCACAAATGGAAATCCAGAGGAAACCATGCCTCATTAATAGTGGTCCTCAGAAAAATCCATGTACTCTAACAAAGAAATACTAATCAGAACAGCAAAAGAGAACTTATCTGAATGTTTATTTTCAATCACCTTTGAAAGTGATGCAGAGAAGCGTGGAATACTTTGATGTCTCATAAAATATCGGTTTGTAGAGGATATATACTGTTTTAAATGACTTGGTCTTTTTAGCTCAGAGTAAATGATGACTCTGTAGCAAACTACACAGAAACAGATACTTGCTATATTAAAATTATTTCAATGTTCAAGTTCAGTGATTTTGAGCCTTCTGATGTTCACACAACAGCAAAATGAAGAAGAATGGGTTAATTTTTCCTTGTATTTCCACCTAAATGGCTTCCAAAAGAAAAAGCAGGTATGCATAAAAAAACACAGTGGATACCATCGCTATCTAATGTTGTTCTATGGTTCCATCAGCTGGATATAACTTCCTGCAACACAATAGGGCTGCATTTACACCACATCAAAAGATCTATTTTGCTTCTTTTCACATGGGGTGGTAGGTAACTTCCTTTGGCATGAAGTAATTGATAAAGTTTGGTAAAAAAATTTTAAAAACATTATTTTGGGGGATCAGTGTGATCACAAATCTCAATTATCTTCCAGAAGATACAGCATTTGTACAAAAAAGACACATCAAGATCTTAAATTCATCAGATATTCTTATATGGCTGAAGCTATTTATTAGTATAAAACTGCATGGGGCTCTTAGACATTTGAAGATGACAGTCATAAAGTTGCCCTTTTCCCGAATTCTGAGAAATTGTTAAATATTTCCAAAATAGTTGTTAAATATTTCCAAAATAGAAATAATCACCATCAAAGACTGTCAAATACAAAATTATTCCTTTGGGAACTTTGTGTATATATGTTACTTATATATATGCATCCACAGACACACACATGCACATACACATTTATTTCTGTACATATATGTCCTTCACCTTCATTTTAATCATGCTAGAAATATAATTAATCCAAGATGCTTAGCATTTTTAGATGTAAAAATCCTGTCTGCCAGTTTTGCAGTTAGTTCACTCTCAAGAATTTTGTGCTGTCCTCAGACACTACTTTCTCATTTAACAAATGTTTTCCCTTAAATTTCAGATATTTAACATAAAAGGATTGTGCCAGGATTCTTATGAATGTATAGATAGTTTTATAATTTAAAAATAATATTGCATTACACATGTAAGTACATACATGTGGAAAATTATTAGAATTCTAGTAATGAACAACTGTAAGCCACACTTCAGTCAGTAGTGATTCATGAGTCATAATCTGTGACAATCATCATATGCACATAAAGGCATACCATAATTCCAGATGTCATAAATTCATACAGGCAATGTTTGAATCATAATGATGAGTTTTAAAACTGTTGCCTTTTCTATTTATAGTGAACATCGATATTTGAAGAACTGACTGGCTCCGAGGTCATATTTGAGAGCAGAAGAAGCCATCAGGACCTCTGCCTCACTGCTAGCAGCACACAGATGATCCTGTCTTAGCAGACAATCCCTGCTTCAAGTCAGAGGTCACAGGCATGAAATAAACTTTACTACTGGCTCAGGGCACTGTGTTTGAGAATTCTCACTCACTATTCTCCATCCTATTTTCCAGGTCCAGCAATGCACTTTTGCTATAGCTGACACCTCAATTTTCAATGATGCTGATCACTCACATATGTTCATATGGAAGTAAACCAACAAGGATTCTTTTGCAAGGCACTTCCACCATTTATAATTGTTTACAAAATTCTAAAATGACAAAAATCAAGATTAAAATCAGGATTGAAATTGGTTGAATTATGCAAGTATGCATTTTTCTTATTCTGTGTACTGACAGGATATTCCAGAAAATTACCCAGACTCTGTCACATATTTTTGTCAATTTATTTTTCTATTCCAGAAATATTGTATGTCAATTCATGTTTCTGTTTGATTTTGGGATTCATTGATCAATTTTATCTCATTTTGCTTTCAATCTCACACACTATGTTCTCTAGCAATGAGACTGAGGGTATCATCTTTATATCTTTCCACCCTCCCAGGCATTACATTTCTTTCATGTTCTTTGAGAATAAAAAAAAAAAAAAAGCCATTATCTTCCCTATACTCATCTTTTTTTCTAAAACAATCTTGCAAGAAAGATTTAACATAAGAAGCATTTCCTGCATGTTTCCACACATTCAGGCACACCCATATTTAAAACAATATTAGAAACATCAATAATTAAATTCCTATTACAGGGAAGAGCTCTGAGATTGTTTATTTCTCAGTGAAGAGTTCTGTAGTTGTCCTTCAGTATTTCCACGGTCTGGTGAAACCGAAGAGATTTTTTTTTACCAGAAGCAGATATAATTTTATGACAGGCTGGAACTGGATCATTTAAATGTTTTAAAGCATAAGGATTAGTATACGTTTTTCCATTGTTAAGAAAAAAAGAAAAAAAGAAAAAAGAAAAAAGAAAAAAGAAAAAAGAAAAAAGAAAAAAGAAAAAAAAAAGAAAAAAGAAAAAAGAAAAAAGAAAAAAGAAAAAAGAAAAAAGAAAAAAGAAAAAAGAAAAAAGAAAAAAGAAAAAAGAAAAAAGAAAAAAGAGAAAAAAGAAAAAAAGAAAAAAGAAAAAGGAAAAAAGAAAAAAAGAAAACAGAAAAAAAAAAAGGCTATCTAAACTGAGTATCTGAAAAATCTCAACCAGCAGCACAGTGGCATAAATCTGTAAAGGGGGAGACAATTTAAATAATAAACAGGAAACTTTCAGAACTCAGGTAGAAAAGCCTCATAATTTATAAAACAATAAACCAATTAGTAACATATTCTGTATCATACACAGAATCCCTCAAGAACAGCTACTTGGGAATACCCATTCTCAAATAACTTTAAATATGAGCCAGCCTAAAGAAACTGCATGTGACCCATGCAATAAAAATGTCAGACTTCTCTTAAAAACTCTTATCCTCCAGACTCGAGGAACTTTTGTAAGTTTAAATATGCTAAGTACCACAGATTCTCAAAAATTACCATCACTGTCATGTCACTGGCATGCTGAAACTGCTGTCTTTCATGATGATCGCGACTGCTTCATTGATTCTTTGTATTTTCCAGTTTCATTTTATTTACCTCTGGCCTACAGTTTTATACATAGAGCATGAGCTCTGAAAGGTAAAGACCACAGGGGCTCTTTTGTTCTGTTTTTAAACAATGCCTAGTGTGTGGATTCCCCAGTTTGCTGCCAGAGATTTTTCAGTCACTCATGGTGTTGCGATAAACAGTGCGGTAACACGGCAGATTAAAGACTGCTCTTGTGCAGCTCAGTGTGAATGGGGACAGCAACATCAGTACAACAGTAACAGCATTACCACAGGTAGTGAAGGCATATCTTAGACAGAGAGTAACAATTCAATAATCTCTTTCAATAAAAAAAATGAATGCTTTCAGACATTGCAAGTTTGTGTATTTTGTTCTTTTACTCTGCCAAACACACTCCTATACAGCCCCTGAATCCAGCTCTCTACAGGGTATGGGAAAAAGAAACCTTGTCAGAACAGGTTTTGGAAGGAAAAAGGCACAAAATGCTCTGTCAGACATGGTGAGTGACTGGACAGAGTTTAAGGGTGGGCTCAGACCCAGCCCTTAGAAACCCTACCCTGCAGCTGGGATGTGCGTGATCTATCGGCCTTAGATCACTGTGTGCACTACAGAACTATGAGTTCCTGCACAGACCCAACCTGGTAACAAAAAGGTTTCATAATACTCCTCAAATTATATTAAAATCACATTAATTAAAAGGGAAAGGAAAAAAATAATCAAAGAACTATCTACCATCTTATGAATTAATGAAGTCTGGTTTCCAAAGGATTTATGTTGTTGCTGATTTTTTAATTGCATTATGCTAAGACTTTAGAGCAAAACTTCTAATATCTTATGTATGAAAAGAGGAAGAAAAAGCCATCAATGAGTAAAGAACTCAACCAGAAGAGAAATCTTTACTGAGGATGAGGTACTCTGACATCTAATACAGCATTCACTCTAACAATTAGAGCATTCATAGTAACGATTTTCACCTGGATTTTTGAAAATCTAATAAAAAACTGACATACAGCATTTTGTTCACATTGCTGATTGGGGCAACTACTGGTGTTTCTACCTTTTATGGAGAAGATTGTTTTAATGATATTTATTGTAATTTAAAACATCTGAGACTTATCTGAAATTTGTTGAAAACCTAAAAGATAACAAGACAGATGAAAATGTGCAAGCAAACAGAGTGACATAGAACAGTGAGAATCCAAACACACAAAAGTTAGGCAAAACTAGTACTTAGGTTAGCTGCTTAATTTCATCCTTCATGCCTCCATTGTGATCATCACAGGATAGTAATTAAGCATGAGATCCCAGCAAACCCTGTCACACTGAATGTGCAGAATAGATTGTTTGCCACTGAATGAGAATCAATTTAACATTTCTTACTAACCTCAAAATGTACTGTTATTTTTGCACACAATATGCTTTTATGCTTACAATCTAGGGATATGGTGACACAGCTACTGTGTCTTTGTCCTTTGCAAAAATTATGATCTGATGATATGTCCATAACTATACTGTGAACTAGACTGAATTGTATTATCATCACAATTTTTCACATAGGAACTGAGATGTAGATTAAAGCCAGAAATGGCCAGAGGGTTGAAACTATCAAATAATGCTGAAATGCTGGCAACAGAGTTTTTCACTATACCTCAAGAGAGCATCCTGACTTCACCTATGCACCCTAAATACAGTAGGTCAATACACTGGTACACAGCAGGGCCTGTGAAAATCTAGATTCCTTCCCAGCACCACACAGGAAGCTTCTGGCAGCGGCACGCAGCATTTCAGCTCCCTGGCAGAGCACTTGGCTGCCTTAGCATGACACTATGCTTTTTTCTACAGTCTCCAATTCATCCACTACATATTTTCCAACTTCCGCAATAAAAGAAGCAGATGTACTATAGACAACAGCCTCACTGCAGCCCTAATGTGTCCCCAGCACACAATTTGTCCTGTTCAAAGGAAAGAATGGAAAGCATTACGCAACAGATATTTAAAACCTATCGTGCAATGTACACAAAATAACCAGGCAACTAATCATTCAGAACTTTCCTCACCGGTGCATTGATCTTAATAAGCACTTGGAATCTTAATGTTAAATATCCTTTTTTTCTGTTTCTTTTTTTTTTTTTGTGTGTGTGTGTGTGTCTGTGTGTGTGTGTGTGTGTGAGTGTGTGTGTGTGTCTGTGTGTGTGTGTGATTTGCAGAACTACAAAATTTAAAAATCCACAACTACCCTCAATGGTTCACATCCCGTTTCTCCTTCTTTAGACTAAGCCAATACAACATCTCTGGATTTTGGTTATGCTCTAGTGAGTACAAACTCATTCATCTCCACCCTCTTGCTCTTTTCTTGATGTGTCTACTTCATGTTTTTCCCCTATTTCATTGATCACCTCCTGATTCTTATCTCCAAACATCATCTGCCCTATTTTCCTTCAAATTTTTCAAATTGTTGCCGTCTTCTTTGTAGCTCTAACAGCTACCCTTCACTTTGGTTTTATCCTCCTCTGTTTGCAGCAACTACTTTCTATTTTTTCTCCCAGCATTTGTCTGCATACCTTCTCCCTTGACCTCCACTTTGATAATCTCTGATCATTCCTCCTCATTCCTAACAATTTCCTTCATTTTGGCTTGCCTCTATCCAGACTGTTGGATACAAGAGTGCATGGTGCACAGGTAGTATTTTTTGTTGCTGGCTTCCTCCCCTGGACAAAGGGTTGGTTGCTTTATAATTGCCAAGAGCAGTTAAGAGCCCTTAAAGGCCTGCGCCCTTTTCCCAGACAATTTAGATGAAGAACTGTAAAGGGATATATAATACCCACTGCAGACCAAGCACTGCCAATCTCTGACAAGTATTCTCTGAATATATGCAAACATATGTTTTTACAATTTAGGCATATGTGGATGAATTTGTACAAGGAGAGCAATTACATTAGTATGACCCTGACTTCAAACGTCATGCAATTTCAAAGTCATGACAGCTAGTCAATGAAATTATTTTATTAATGGTGCATGTGGACAAAACAACCTAATTTAATTATTGAAAACTGCTGAATTCCTTGAACAAATATTTTTCAGAAGGTTAAACTGAAACATATATCTCCAAAGGAAAAATCATTCCCAAAGGTGTAGACAAATTGCAAAGGGATTCAAAACAGATATCTAATGAAGACTGCCAAAATATCACAGCTATGGGACACACTATCCCCTACAACTAGAAAACTATTAGAGTATGCTATTGACAGTGTTACTTACTGAATAGAGAAAATGTAGAAATTTACTGGATTTTTCTTAGCCATCCCTACAAAAACACTTTCTGTCAAGTAATTTACAATTTAGTAAGTTACAGTTTCATATAGTACGATTGAGGAATGCAATAGTGAAAAGCGCTGTCTTGAAGCAAGCCACCAACAGTGCCTCATCTCCTCCAATGCTCATTTGAAAGCATTACGAAGTGTTGAATCTCCTAAAAGGAGAAACTGCAGCTGAAAGCCATTAGTGTGCAACGCGACAGCAGCCGGCGTAGGAGATGAATGAGACCATCCTATTGATAAGGTCACAATCGATCTGAGGCAGACTTTTTTAAATTAGTAAAATGTTGCAGCATTTTAGAAAGTGTCATGAACAGCCCTTCTTCATGAAAAATGCTCCAACATGTCAGAAAAATGTAATTTATTATTTTAAACAAAAAAATTGCCTCATAGTGATAGAGTATCATCTGTGGCTTTCGTTGAAAGCGAGCTTAATTTTCTGAAGATAATATTCAGATCTGTACTCTTAAGTTTCCTCTATAACTACTCTTACAAAGATGCTCTTCAAGAGTCATATGAACTGCTTGAAAATTTTAGGATAGTGGTGAGGGTGGAGAGACCTGGCACAGCCTGGCCAGAGAAGCTGTGGATGGGTCACCCCAGCAGTTACAAAGCCAGGTTGGATGGGGCTCTGAACAATATCGTCAAGTGAAAAGTGTTCCACGGTGAGAGGATGACCTTCAAGGTCCCTTCCAATCACAACATTGATGACTACGATACATTCAGATTAAAAATACACTAAATAGAATTACTTTTATGTATATATATATATACACATACATACACAGACACACACACACACATATTTATGTATGCATGCATGTATGGACGTAAGTGTGTATATATATGTAAAAAAAGGTGATAGCTAACTTCAACTTTTTCAGAATAAAACAAAAACTGTGTAAGGAATGCTTAGAATGGCCTGGCCTTCTAATCACTTCTAGTCCTTTAGCACACAGGATGGAGAGGTGAAAACTGAAAACAATCATGACCTCATGCAACTTAAAACAAAAAATTAGATGCTCATCCTCAGGGCCTTTCAAACAAAGGCTGTTCCTATGAGTCGCAAAGCACTCTTATCCTCCATTGTATGTGTCTGTGCACAGATCCTGGCAGGATCTGAAGTGTTGAGAGCAATATGGTAATGATGTTCACACACACACTGTGAAAAACCGGATCATTTGAGAAAGAGAAAAGCATAAAGGAGTGGAATACTTCAGTTTTTTAATGCAAATTGACCTAACTTTTTTTCATAGACTTTAGAAAGAACTTTTCCCAAACACTGCAGCTCCTGTTAAGCTGGTGCTTTTCAAGTTTCTTTTAAAAATATGTTTTTGAACACTAAAGAAGGATGAAAATGCAATGACCAAGGTCATACAAGGACACAGTTTCTGACTGAACCCAGGCACTAACAGTGAATAAACTCCAATACATTAGTAGACATAAAAGCTGTGGTGCAAAGCATGCATTCTGGAATAACAAAACACTAAGTGTTTACATGTGAAAGAGAGAATAAGCATTAAATATAAAATGTATCTCTACTGCCTACTGTCTGGCTATATTTGAAATTCTCCCTTCTTAATGATGAGACTTTTCAATTCTGCATCTAAGTTATTTAACAAATAAACCTAACTCACTATATCACAAGTTCTTAATTGTTGCCAGTCTCATCTGAGAAATGGCCAACAGCTGAGTCAATATAAGACCTCTTTATTAAAAGAGGAACAATTAAACAGTAAATAAAAGCAAAATGGGACAAGCTTTTTCTTGAAAGCTTCCAGTGTAGTTACTCTTTTCATGATACTTGATCTTTGTGTAAGTCCTTTAAAAAGGATAAAAATATCCATACAGCATGTGGCATGGGTACAGTTCATACTGTCAGATCCAGATTATGCATATACTTGGAGCATATTTTGTTTTCAAGCTAAAAGAACTTTAGATTGTATCTAGGATAAAGCACAAAATGTACCGCTACAGTCAGTAATGAACAGTGTACTAAAACCAAGACTATAATTCTAACACAGCTTCTGTTAATGTAAGGTATCAGCAAGTGTAGGCTGATAAAAAAGTAATGAAATTGTAAATTTAGTAACAGTACCATTTACACAGCTACAGTGCATACTTTAAATACTTTGTTAAGTACTTTCAAAACAGTAAGCAGTTACATTATTTACATTTTAATATAAGTATTAAATGTGTAAATAACACAAAATTTAAAATTATTGTGTAAACAACTGGACTATGTTAGAATTAGAGGACAGCATTTATTTCATCATGTCATAACTTTTTAGAAAATGCTATAGCCTGCCTGGTAGCAGGCTGGGGTTAGAATTAGCCTTCCTCTATAGGCATGTTATTTCCTTTTAATATTCTTGTGAAGTATGTGATCCAAATTATTCTTAGATGTAAGATTTATTGTCCTATTGGTCTGGTAAGCAAATTATGCACTTAAGGACTTGAAATTCTCACTTTTAATTAGCATGGTAGCTTTTTGTCTGAGAGCAATAAAAATAAACTATAACTAAAGACCACTTCATGTGCAAGTATGTATCCTGCATGCAAGTCCTACAAAATTAATTCCAGTGATATTCTCTGTTGAGTGTCTTCTCACAATCAAGAACCAATGTAGCTGGGTCCTACAAGGTGAAGTTAATTTCTAAAAGCAATAAATTTTCTCAAATTCAGACTCAACTCAAAAACTTTAAAGGAAATGGTTTCAACGGAACTATATGTTCCCTTAAAGTCAAGCAAATATTCAAATGACTAATCAAAAGGATTTCCTACTGCAATGCTGTGAAAGGAAAAAAGGTATCTTGATATCAGCATGACAGACCTGCTGTTTTAGTTGCCTCTTAAATTATGGGAGCCTTGTATGGAAGACCTTAATCACAATAAAATGTTAAGTGTAAAGCATGAGGACATGCCAAGAATGTTTGCTTCATGGAGGTCTTCAATTTCAAAAAACTATCAGAAAAATAAAGAGTAAACCCTAAAATTTACCACATAATCAACAGCAACAATAAATATAATAGCTGAGAGAAAAACTCTGTACTCATATGGTAGTATTCCAGTGCATGTCTGCTATAAATTGCATGTTTAAAATATTTTAAGTTGCACTGCAAAATGCACAAACTTGTGAAGGAGCTAGGACACTTGTTACCGTACTCAAATATTTTCCTTTTATCCACATGTGACAGAATCATGATGGGCCCTACTCAACCTTTGTATTCCATGAATCTTCAGTCCTTTCTGAATAGGGTCTCAAAATGCAGATGTTGCAAGCACCCAGTTGGTTTGCACACAAGTTCCTTCCTACATCTAAAGGATGCTCCAGACTACTGATCTCACCTTACCTTCCCATAATTACTCCACTGCACACACAAAGGGTCCAAGTCTGCTATAATTAATTAACTGATAAGAAAAACTCATTCTAAGGATGTGCAAAACCCAGTGGACTCATCCAGGGGCTCCAGAGTACAAAAGGAGGAGGGGCTCTAGAGTGGGAATGCTCAGAATTCAGGTTGGGTACTTGCAGAGTGGCCTTGTGATGAATCCCACCACCACAACACATGACAGGAGCTTGGTCACCATGGTGGAGACTCCTTTACAGAAGTCCTTTAGCTCTCTTATGGAGAATTGCAATAGCACTTTTGTGAGCAATTTCTGATGTGACCTCGGAGTTCTTGATGGATGCACAAAGACATTCTTGTAAGGCCTCACTACATTCCTATCTAGGCAACTCTGCTCTCTGCCTCTCTTCCACCAGGACAAAGAGTATCCCACTACAGTGGAGTCCTCAGGATCCCACGGTAGCTATGACTAGATGGCAGCAAGTTGTCTAAGCATTTGGACGGGGAGGATGTAAGACTCTTAAACTTGAAAAAAAAAATGTTAGTTAAAGAGTGCATCTGCATTTTGCCTCAAGAGATCATGGTTTAGGAGTATTTGACATAGTTTAACTACTGACAAATAATAGTTTTTTCTGAAACTGTATGGGTTTTATCAACTGTCACCACTATCTTGATTTTTTTGTGCTTTTATAAATGTGTAGGATGTTAAATAAACTCATAAATAAGGTTAGTGAAAAAATATTGCAGCAATTTATACAAATATGAAAACCAAAAATTAAATTATTTAAAAAGTTAGGAAAATACTGCAAATTTCACCTAAAATATTAAAAGTAAATTATTCTTTATAATTAAGAGAAATGCAGAACACAGATAAAGCCTCTGAAGACAAGTCTTTTCTTAGGCATCAAAAGCTCTCTTTAAACACTGTGTACTGATGAACTAAGTAACAAAAATAGGGGGTGAGCTGTAGATTTTTTGTTTTCTTGCACTGATATAAAGACAACAGAATATCTATGTAATTGTTTACTGCACAGTGTGGGGTTGCTTTGCTCCTTATTTATTCATTCCTGCAAGCCTAGTAACATGACCTGAAAGACCTCAATTTACATAAAAATAAGGCACTACTGCTTTTACACAGGTACCCCCAGTTGCAACTGTGCAGACAGAGTTTTAAAACTCATAATCTCTTCTTAGGTGGATTTGGTCAGGGATGACTGGCTAATTGGGGGAAACACATGAAAGCACCTCAAAATCCAATTAGCACTTCAGTGCAATTAAACAGCTTTGCTATCCTGTAGAGACATGGCTTTGATCTCACACTGAAAAGTGTCCTTCCTTAAAGCTGATGTTTTGATTTTTTTTTCAGTAATTAGTGCTAATTGTAAAGCCATTCCTGATATGCGATAAACAGTATTTTGCTGCGTTTGACACAATGACCTTAAATCAGTGTTCTCTTTTGTCTATATTGTACTGGTTTATTATTGGCCTAGCTACTTTACTAATTATTAAATGCACAATATGTAAAACGCGTTAGTCAGATGAAACAAATTACCTAGGTTTAAGAGCTTTCGTGGATACCTTCAACAGTGTTATTAAAACTTTGACTCCACTGAAATAGTGGAGACAATACCGAACAATAATACATTACAATTATACTCATATGCCCTTTCAAACTTCTTTTTCATGCTGAACTGGGAAAGATGAATTTTGATTAATGTCTGGGGTTTTTTTCAGGCTGCTGTAAGAGGCACACTGAATAATGAATTGAACAAATAATTCTTATTCCAGTTGTCTTGAACACTCTTCCCTCAAAGCTACACTTATTATGGCAATGAGTTTACTGGCTGCATTATAGACCTCTGGAAAAAAAAGAGCTATTTGTAACATATGCTTTGATCTCAAATGTAAACTCATTAACACAAACATATAAACTGTTTTATGCAGCAATACTATACTACATGTGAAAAAAGGTCCAAGCACTTTTTCTTGTTTCATTTTAAGGAACCTTTCACAAACACAGAACTTCAAAAGAAAATAAAACAAAAGCACCCCCCATTTTTGGTGGGTGTTTTGGGGGGTTTTTTTGTGGTTTTTTTTTTT